>ONZH01013702.1:0-202035 GCA_900303285.1 Rhinella marina
GGCGTGATAGTGCGACTTGGGCGTGTTATATGCACCCAGACATGCTTACCCTGCTGTCCCAGTTGCATTCCAGCAGTGTTGGCATCCTTTTCTGAGGTTTCAGGGTGGACTTGGTGACCTCCAAGTGGTCGAATTGAGATTTCCAAGTGGCGAGCATTTTTTTCCCATAGACTTTAATGGGATTCGATATTCGGTCGAATAGTCGAATTTCGAGGTCTATTCGAATCGAATTTCGAACTTTCGAATATTTCACTACTCGCTCATCTCTAGTATACTCTTCTTAGTCCACTTTTATGTAACTCGTGACTAAGCTTTTGGCAGTGAAACTTATGTTGGTGTGACATATGCAGGACAAAGCAATCATGGCAAAGGTTTGATTTAAAGGGAACCTGTCACCATTAGTGTTGAGCGAGCATGCTCGGCCGAACTCGCTGTTCGGCCGAGCATGCCTACGCTCGGGTCCGCTCAGTGTTCGGCCAAACACCGAGTGTACTCGAGCGCAATACTCAAGTCTGTTCCCCACACATTTGTTCGCTGCGCAGCAGCGAACAAACGTGCCGGGGTGTACTGGCATTCACTGTAATGTTGATTTGTACGCTAATGCTACACATTGTATGCTAATGCGTACGAATTTGTATGCTAATGCTACGCATTGTACGCTAATGCGTACAAATTTGTATGCTAATGCTACGCATTGTACGCTAATGCATACAAATTTGTATGCTAATGCTACGCATTGTATGCTAATGCGTACAAATTTGTATACTAAGGCTACGCATTGTACGCTAATGAGTACGAATTTGTATTCTAATGCTACGCATTGTGCGCTAATGCGTACAAATTCAGTTAATTAGCATACTTTTACGAGTGAAAGGAGTAAAAGAGGAGAAGTCGCGATTCTGAACGTTTTCTATTAACCAGACACCCTCCCCTCTTCTGAGCGGGGGGTGCCTGGTTTAGTCCCATTGACTAACATTATGCTCGGGTGCTCGGCCGAGCACTCGAGCACCCCTAGTGCTCGACCAGAGCACCCGAGCATACGAGCACAGAGGTGCTCACTCAACACTAGTCACCATGAAAATGCAAAATAATTTTCAAAACCATGTTATAGAGCAGGAGAAGCTGAGCAGATTGATATATAGCTTCCAGATTCAGAAAATAAATTGTAATTCATTCATTGAAATTCCTGCTCATTCTGGGCTTTGATGTCCATGAGGGGTTCCTATCAGTGATTGACAGCTATCTTTGTATACACAGTGTAAGGGATCGTACACACTCAGGGGGTCACATCACACAATTTCTTCATAAATGCGAGGTTTTCCAGGTCCAACTCTATTTTATTGGTACCAGCACTCAACACAAAACAAATCATAAACCAAAATACCTGCCCGGCTAGGCTCTGGCTAGACATAGGTTTCCCTATCTCACCTTTAATAAGACGCTGTTCACAAGCAGCTTTTGTTGGGGCTTCCCTCAGCCGTCGGGGTCAGCCGCTTCCTGGCCGTGACCTCCACACAAATTCAGTCTCGGGAGAGATGCGGCTATACGTAGCCCGTGGTCCCCTTCAGCCCGCCTGGCTGAGACCACACAAGCCTCACTGGCTTCACCCTCTCTCAGGGTCAGTTCCTCTCCCCAGACTGACACACTGGAGGATTACTTATTCCTCCCAGATTACACCAGCTGGCCTCACCTGGGATCTCCTCAGGCCAGAGAAAAACATGCCCTGGAATTGGGTGGGTTGGAAAGGTCCCACTGCCGACCTACCTTCCCAACCCAAATAAAATCCAGCCCAGCTATTACTATCAAAATAGCTCCAGCAACTAAGTTTGCTGAAGCCAGCACAGTCTACCTGGATTTTATTTATCTCACCCAGTTGAGGAACCTGAGTGAGATATACACCCCTTCCAGCTTTCCAGTACACATCACCACATATCCCCCCCCTCTGTTCAAACCTGTGGGGGTGAACACATGCTTTCCCTCTATTTTGCCATATCCAGGCCAGCAGGATTTGGTTTGTTATCAGCACCAACTTCCTATCCCATAGGTAGTATCTGAGGGAGTCCCACCCCCAACTGATATCAGGACCCACTCTTTCTATTCTCTTACGGGTGATGAAACGCTCCTGAACCTTTTTATCTCGTTCTATTGGTTTATTTGGCTCTTGCCCTTTCCGGGACTGCTCCAGCCCTTGACTGAGCTGTTTGCACAGTAGCTC
This sequence comes from Rhinella marina, assembly GCA_900303285.1. Lineage (NCBI taxonomy): Eukaryota > Metazoa > Chordata > Amphibia > Anura > Bufonidae > Rhinella > Rhinella marina. Next base: position 2,216 of record ONZH01013702.1, read on the forward strand.
CCACCCGTGGATGCTTCCAGCCACTTTGTTTGCTTTGCGGCGTCTCTTCAGCCGCACACGCTTGACTCTGCTTGTTCTGGAACGATCAGAAGCTCTATTTCTGTGCTCGCTCTTTTCTTCAGTACTGTTCTCCTTAGGTTTGGCGGCCGTTTCAGAGTCCTCTGCTTCTTCAGTGGCTTCTTCCACTTTGGCCGACTCTTCTTCTGCCCCTGTGACCTCTGCAGCGTCTGAGAACTTCTTCCACTCATCGGCTTTAGCTTCTCCAGCCTTCTCATCCCTCTCGGACATGGCACCATATACCAGCACTTTTAACTCCTCCCCATTCTCATCAAGGTTGGAGGCACTAGGGATATGGGAGCCCATATCTGACTTTTCAACTTCTGGCAATTCTTCCAGCAGTTTACCCAGGACTTGGGTCTCCATTCGTATAAGCTCCAGCGGAGCCATGCTAGAGTAGTAGACAGCATCTGTACACTGGTCGGGCATCTCCCCGGAATTCTTCCCCAGAAGGCTGTTGGCATCCTGGAAAGTGTTGACAATGGAGCAGACGTCTTCCACAACCAGGTCCTGGCTACTCATGGCCATGAGTCTCTTGGCCTCTGCATCCACATCAGCCTCAGTTTGTTCAGCAGGAACTTCTTCCATCTTCTCTACCTTGGCTAGCCCTGCAGCATCACCGCTTCCAGACCAATTCTCCCTCGCCAGACGACGAACCTCCTCTTCTCTCTGGGCGAGCTTCTGCTGATGCTTCACCTGAGACTCTTTAAGCTCTTTGCTCACCTGCTCCAGCTCTGCAGACAGCTTCTGGACGGTGCGTTCGCCTTCTCTGACAGTTCCGCGCATTGCATTTATTTTCGACTCCAAAGCCAAGACCTTCTCTTCTTCCAGATGTTTTAAGGCGGCCTCTAAGTCGGCAGTTTCCTGTTTCTCCTCAGAAAGCTCTTTGGACAGGGCGCCGAGCTCCTTCGCTTTACTGCTGCCGGTCCTTTCCAGCTGAGACAGGTGTTTGGCGTCCTCCTGCTGCGCCGAGCGCAGCTTCTCTTCGGCGGACTGGACTGTAAGAAGCAGCTTCTGCTCCTGTACTTCCCGCTCCTTGAGCTGAGCCTTGGCGGAGGAGAGTTCGGACTCCAGGTGGCGTACCTGATCGAGCTGCGCGGACGTGGCGGCCTCCATGTCCGTTTCCACCTGGCTGAAGGTTTCGGCTCGCTCGTTCCACGCGCAGATTTCCTTCGTGAGTTTATCGATTTCCTCCTCTCGTTGCCGCACCGCGGAGGAGGATTCGCGAAGCTTCTGCTGCAGGTTCTCCGTTTTTGCTCCGAGTTCTTCTTCTAATTGCGCGACCTTAGACTCGAGCGTCTTAACCGCGGACTTCTCCTTGACAACAGGCAGTAGATCTTGGGAAAACTTCTCCATTCGCTCTAAGTCATCTAGTGTCTTTTCTAGCACATCTAGGGTCTGTGTAGAGAGAGAGTAATCTTCCTCATGTTTGCTGCTACACTGTTCTTCCAGCAATCGGTCAGGCACTTTTACTACACCCCCTTGTCTACCATAGACATCTGTCTTAGTGGTGTTATTCTCCAGGTTATTACTGACCACTGACACCTGGTTGCTACCAGCAACCACACCAGTTTCCTGAGAAACTAACAGGACAACCCCACTCTTGGAGCTGCCATCAGTCACAGCATACTCATTTGCTATACCACTTTTGTCAGTCTCATTCCTGACCTCTAGGGGCACAAATGGGACAATTCCTACAGTATCCAGGTTCATGTTCTGAACCCACTCAGGCTCCCTTGCACCTAAATGGTTTACATTTACAACACCTTCATGAAAACTGCATCCAAGCTCAGTAACCATAGAACACAGTGGGAACTGCTGAAGTGCACCTGGTTCTGGTTCGTGTGGTACACCTTCTAGCTCTGCCACACTTTCTTGCACATTTACCACGGTGGGCTCCCTCAGCTCTGTGCTATCAACCTTATCAATCAGCATTCCCAGGTCACATACATTTTTACCAACAGGGGGAGCTTTTCCCCCAATCACCACCTGCAAAGGAAAAGGGGTGTCATCATCAGTATCATCATCACCATCAATAATAACCCGTTTTGCATAATGCGTTTCAAATAATATCACATGTTCATTCTGTACCTCCTCTGCACCATTGCTTTCAATGGTCATTTCACCTAAACCATTGTGTTCAACGTGCATCTCCCTTACACCTTCATTTAAAGGGACAGGTACAGGTTCTGCAGGAGTTTCACCACTTTCTGCAGAAGTGTCTCCATTTCCCCACAACTCCCAGAACAAGGGAAAATCATAGCCCAACATTACATCATGCATGAGCCTATTGGCAACACCAAATTCATAAGTCCCAGTTCCCCCTGGAGTCTCGCACTCCGCGATAGCCACAGGATAGTCTCTGCTATTCCCATGAATGTTCATCACACTCACGTGTTTGTCCAACACATAGTCCCCAGCAGCCAAGCTGCTATGTACCAGGCTCACCTGGCTTCTTGCATCCTGCAACGCTTGGACTGGACTATTTACCACAATATCACATATTTTTGTCGCAGTCTCTAGTCCCGAGATCGCGACACATACCGACTCGGCAGGTAGCAACTGCCGCCGACTCTCACCATAGTCCACGGCTTCTGAGGCACCAGGGCACCGACCAGCACCAGGCCCAACCTCCAGAGCCTCTCTCTTTATCACATTGTCTATGGCACATGCACAAACAGGAACAGTCTTACCAGCTGCTGTCACAGTGTCAACACATCCATTAGTCGAGGGCACTTGCTCTCCAGAGACAACTCCACTGACGTCCTCCTCCTTTCTCGGGATCTTGGGAACCTCCAGCCCCTGGTTCCTGGTCACAGGATCAGCTATCAGCTCCTCAAACCAGTGGTTGCTATGGGAGACGCTTTGGTTGTCGACTTGTCCCTCAGGTTCTCCTGCCGCACCATTCAAGGAACTTTCGCCATTCCACAGCTGCCAAAACCATGGAAAGTCTGTGCCCAGCACGAACTCCCCCTCCAGGGTCTTACATTTTAACAGCTTCCACTGACAAGAACTATAGTCCTTTTCAAAGGTTAGAGACACTGTGGTCTCTGTCTCTGGCCCCCTGTCTAGAAGGTCCAGAATCTCGGGCATAACCCGGGACACTTGTTGGCGGGAATCTAGTGTAACCGTTAGCGGCATTCCTCCAATTACCAAGTCACAGAACCTTTCAATGTCTTTATCTGGTCTCCTGATCTCACAGTCATCCATTGTGGCATAGACCGGCTCCAGGTACATCTGCAACAGCCGGCTTACGAACTGATCCATGGCACCAGACGTCCTCCAACAAAACAACTAAATTTTCAACAGGGCAGTTTTTTTTTTTTTTTTTTTTTTTGCTGGGGCTACTGGCCCTTTAAATTTCAGCAAGTTTCACTTGCAACACAGCAAACAAATGTCCAGTTCAGCAGATTAACAGCTGCATCTTTTCTAACACCAGGTCTCCGGCCCTTTAACACAGGTTCACAGCAGCACTTTTAGCTGCACCTGCTCTTTTCCACCCCGTTGCCCCTAGCAACCAGCTGTTGCACTTTTCAGCATGGACACTGGCCCGCATCGACATGCCCTTTTTGGCAACAACATGCCCGCATCCTCCACCATATGTAAGGGATCGTACACACTCAGGGGGTCACATCACACAATTTCTTCATAAATGCGAGGTTTTCCAGGTCCAACTCTATTTTATTGGTACCAGCACTCAACACAAAACAAATCATAAACCAAAATACCTGCCCGGCTAGGCTCTGGCTAGACATAGGTTTCCCTATCTCACCTTTAATAAGACGCTGTTCACAAGCAGCTTTTGTTGCGGCTTCCCTCAGCCGTCGGGGTCAGCCGCTTCCTGGCCGTGACCTCCACACAAATTCAGTCTCGGGAGAGATGCGGCTATACGTAGCCCGTGGTCCCCTTCAGCCCGCCTGGCTGAGACCACACAAGCCTCACTGGCTTCACCCTCTCTCAGGGTCAGTTCCTCTCCCCAGACTGACACACTGGAGGATTACTTATTCCTCCCAGATTACACCAGCTGGCCTCACCTGGGATCTCCTCAGGCCAGAGAAAAAACATGCCCTGGAATTGGGTGGGTTGGAAAGGTCCCACTGCCGACCTACCTTCCCAACCCAAATAAAATCCAGCCCAGCTATTACTATCAAAATAGCTCCAGCAACTAAGTTTGCTGAAGCCAGCACAGTCTACCTGGATTTTATTTATCTCACCCAGTTGAGGAACCTGAGTGAGATATACACCCCTTCCAGCTTTCCAGTACACATCACCACAACAGTCATAGAGGGAAGGCTGGCAACCACTGAGAGAACCGCCTCCTTAACTGCAAAGCCCAGAATGTGCAGAAAATTTAATGTGTAAATTCCAAGTTTTACCAATTCTTTCCCATAAAACTATATATCAATCTTCTCAGCTCCTCCTGCTCTATAACATGCTGCCTTCAGCTCAGACACCATAACTTACAGTTACCCATTAATATTCTAAAATTATGTGTAGGGGCACATTTCATTACATATTATATATGATTTGGCATTTTGTAGCTAGATATAGTATGTTTACATGTTCGCACTAGCTTAGTTATACTCACTAGCTCTATCTTTGGACTTAAAGGGAACCTGTCATCTCCGAAACACCCCCTGAACTAGAGTAAGTGTTGTATAGTGTAAGTGATGCTGAATCCGAATATGTAAGTTTTATCTTATCATACTCACTTCCATTCCGACGCTGTGCTCCCACAAACCGGCAGTAAAATGCACTCAGTGGACTCCGGGGCTCACTCACATAATGGAGAGGACTCAAAGAAGAGTCCACTGAGTGCATTTTACTGCAGGTTTGTGGGAGCACAGCGTCAGAATGGAAGTGAGTATGAAGATAAAGCTTACATATTCGGATTCAGCATCACTTATACTATACAACGCTTACTCTAGATCAGGGGGGGTTCCGAGATGACAGGTTCCCTTTAAGTACAGTACATATGGATCCTTAGACAAGAAGGATCATTAGTATGATTGATTACTCTTGACTTTGGTTATTTAGTGATTGCTACACTGTCACTACTACAATGAGCACTACCACCTCCATCATTTCCACTACCACCACTCAGGTCTTCTCCATCTCCCCTCCCGGCTTTCTGTAAAGTGACCTTAAAAAGTCGTAAAAGCCCTTTATTGCAACTTTTTGAAGACAGAATCTTATAGTAGAGGGCTTTATAAATTCCTCTCAATGGCTTTCATTAATAACTCAATCTTTTAACTTTTTTAATATATATTTAGCTTTTTTAAATGCGAATATGAAACCACTCATAAATCTCCCTAATGGGTGTGTTGTGATCAAATATCAGCCATACTGAAAAAATGTATTTCAAGCATTCCGATATCCAGATATATAATGTGTCATTTCTAACCATACAATATGTGCAATTATACTTGGTTTTATATTAAGAAAATATTTAATTTTACTAAATAATTCAATATTCTTATACATATGTTCAGTATGTACACTTTACTAAAATGTATATTATGTGATATAAATTGAATAGGTGAATATTAATCACTATGATTTCTTGCATATTTTCTATCATATTAAAAAGATAATAGACATTTTATAGAATTATAATTGCATGTAAATTGAAAAGTGGTTACAGAAATCAAAGTAATATTTTTTCTATTACTGACAGTATTTATCATTGATATTGAGTGTTTCTTATGTTCAGGCCTGTTTTAGCTTAATGATCAAGAAATATGTTTATTTTTTCATCTTTGCATTCCAAGATCAATAACTTTTATATTTTCCACTGATGTAGTTGTTCCACTGATGAGTTTTATGCAGGATGAATTCTCACTTTTTTCACTTTTATTAAGACTTTCGGGAAGTAAATGTTAAAAAAAACCCAGCAAATCAGAAATTGATTTCTGTTTTTTAAATGTTGTGCTGTTTGTAATGTAACATGTAATCTTTATTCTGCGACTCAGTACATTTACAGTGGTAGCAAATATTTCTGATCCTGGTCATTGCAGCTGGACCTCAGCTGTCAGTTACAACTGGGCTCCCACAGTGATGATGGGGGTAATGCTCTTGTGCCTGTACAATCATCATGCTATACATGCATGTTGGAATGCAGCAACTGACCTCAATCCCCGATGTACGTGTACATGAAGATGCGAGAAAGGGGTTGAAGCTGGGGATGTTACAAGTTTTGCCAGCATTGCTTTATGATTACTTAAAAGTTTATCTCCTACCCACAGGTTAAGGGATAACTTTTAAGTTGGTGGAGGTCAGAGGTCACAATACATTTTTTACAGAAGTGTAAAAATACTCCTCTTACCATTTTTAAGGAGCTTATTTTTCAGCCATGGAGGAGTACAAAATAAGACAAAGAAAAAAGTATGGAGCACACATCCACATGGTCTGCATTGATCTATTGCATACTTTTTGATCAAAATGTGTAACTCCTCCGTACTCGTGGTGACCACCGCACATGCTTGCCACTCCCACTTCCCGCCCCTTAGCATTTGATTGATGGGCTTTTTTGTTTTCTTCATGTTCAATACCTTCTTGAGATACCACGAGAGCACTCCCGAGGACATTATCATATGGCACATGTGCGAGATCTTAAGAAGGTATCGCGCATAGAGGAACAAAAAGCCCATCAATAAAACGCAAAGTGGAGGGAAATGTGAGTGGAAAGCTTATAGGGGTTGTGCAGGCAGTTTATATTGATGATCTATCCTCAGGATAGGTCATCAATATATGATCGGTAGGGGTCTGACACCCAGTACTCCCGCCGATCAAGAGGGGGTACTCCATGCGAGTGCTGCTTCCTCTTCATTACACTATACGTCATCTCCGTTGCAGCAGCGTCATAGTATAATTTCAAGTACTTGCTCCATTCAAGTGAATGGAGTGAGTACTTGTAATTACACTGCACTTCTGAGATAACAGGCAGAATAATGAAGAGAAAGTAGTGCACACATGGAGCACTGCCTCCTCTTCAAACAGCTGATCAGCAAAGGCGCAAGTTGCCAGATATTGATGACTTATCCTAAGGATAGCTTATCAATATAAACTGCTTGCACAACCCCTTTAACTTCAAGTGTGAAAGTAGCTGCCCCCTTGACCTTAAGAACCTCATTTACATGCCACCTGCGGCAGAATAAAGGATTTTTTACAGTCATCATGTCCATCAAACGACTTAGATAAGCACATCATTAGAAACCAGATGGCATCAACTGTAAGGTACTGTGGGCAGTTTAGACGCAATTTTGGTCCTGGCAGGTTCCCTTTAACATTGCAGATCACTTACCACTGCCCATCAAAGTTTACTCTAAATTGGTCAAACATTTTCTTCTTCTTATTTTTTATATATATATATTTTTAGGAGTTCTTATAAAGAGCTCAATATAGAACTCAAATCCCTACACCAGGGCACTGTGATAACTCGGGGTCACTTAGCTCTCCAGGATCACCGTCTTCTCACCTTAGACGGTTGGCACATCTCAAAAAGCCACTCCAACACTGCAGATTTGGGTGCAAATTGGCCATGACCAGCTTTATTGTCACTTTTACAGCAGTCCAAACAAATCATAAACATAAACCCTAGGCCGTCTGGCCGCTGACTACACAGTATTTGTCCCTCTCTATCTGGATCTGGGTCTACCACCCAGCTCCCCAAAACACAACACAGTGCTTACCCCACACAGGGTTAGAGGGCCCTGGCTCCTACAGGCCTTCTTGCAGCCTGCTCCTTCCCAAGACTGGGAGCCCTGATTGAGGAGCCCAGCCCACCTTTACCTAAGCTCCTCAGCTGGCTGCTAATTATCTTCATTACCAGCCTCTCTCTGGGTGAGATATACCCTTTTAATCAGGGCCGCTTCTGCCATGAGGCGAGATGAGGATCTCGCCTCAGACGGCAGTTTTATGTATTTCTGAGGGGCGGCATCCACACAGCAGTTAAACACTGCTGGTGGATGCGCTGCGCTCCCCATCAGCTTCTTGTGCCTCCCTCAGACCTCAGATCAGCCCTCCCTTCCGGCGTGCACTATGACCTGACGCAGCGTCAGGTCATAGTGCGCGCCAGAAGGGAAGATTGTGGAGCGAGGAACCTGAGGGCAGCGGCAGCGCAGGACAGGTAAGTATGTTTTTTTTAAGTGGCTGGGTGGGCTGATCTGAGGTCTGAGGGGGGCACAAGACACAAGATGCTGATCTGAGGTCTGATGGAGCACAAGACGCTGATCTGAGGTCTGATGGGGGCACAAGATGCTGATCTGAGGTCTGATGGGGGCACAAGACTCTGATCTGAGGTCTGATGGGGGCACGTTGTGTTGATCTGAGGTCTGATGGGGGCACATTGTGTTGATCTGAGGTCTGATGGGGGCACAAGACGCTGATCTGAGGTCTGATGGGGGCACAAGATGCTGATCTGAGGTCTGATGGGGCACAAGACGCTTATCTGAGGTCTGATGGGGCACAAGACGCTGATCTGAGGTCTGATGGGGCACAAGACGCTGATCTGAGGTCTGATGGGGACACAATGTGTTGATCTGAGGTCTGATGGGGGCACAAGACGCTGATCTGAGGTCTGATGGGGGAACAAGACGCTGATCTGAGGTCTGATGGGGGCAAGGGAAGGGGGCACCATTTCATTTTTCGCCTCAGGCAGCAGAAAAGCTAGAAGCGGCCCTGCTTTTAATGGCCCTCATATGGCCCTCTGGCAGCTCCACTGCCACAGCACCTTTGAGCTTACTGTATATTACATCATTAAGTTCAGTGTATAAACAGCATGCAGTAAACTCCTAAGCACCTCCTAGTGGTAGCTGCAGACAACTATGCAGGGGATTTCAAGCTCTAAAACCATTGTGGTGTTCAAAGGGAAATATTAATTTTAAATTTTATAGTATGTATTACCATTAGTGTAATGATAATGATTGATGATCGTTTGTAACAATTTTAGTGAATGCTTAATTACTAGTGATGATCGAGCACCGCGATGCTCGGGTGCTCGGGTGTTCTGGCCGAACACTAGGTGGTGCTCGAGTGCCCGGTCGAGCACCCGAGTATAATGGAAGTCAATGGGAAAAGAACAGGCACCCCCTGCTCTGCAGAGGGGAGGGTGTCTGGTTCATAGGGAATCATGAGAAAATGGTTGAAACACCACAGAAATGGTTAGGGAACAGCATGGGGAGGATGTCTGAATGCATCTTGGACACCGAAGTCGCTGCTATTAACGATGATGTCCGACTATTACGCCATTTTTACGGAATGACAAGAATACCCCCAAAAACAGAAGATATCATCGATTTTAGAGGAAATATTGTTAGGAAACATATATTTACTGGTATATAAAGCGCAAGTAGCAGCACGCCCTCACCCCTAATGATTTACAAAGTCAGATCAGCAGCAGGCACTCGCCCCAAATGTTTTACACGGTCAGCTCAGCAGCAGGCACTCGCCCTTAATGTTTTAGATGGTCAGATCAGCAGCAGACCCTCACCCCAAACGTTTTTGAGTGTCAGCAGCACTGAAGGTCAACTTGTCAGGAGGAGGACCAGAGTGAAGAAGTGGAAGAAAAGGTGGTGGACGATGAAATCACTGGCCCAACATGGGAAGGAGGCAAGCTGATTGAGGACAGCAGTACAGAGGGAGAGGGATCCGCAGCACCACAACAGGCTGGAAGAGGAGGTGGGGTGGCAAAAGGGAGAAGGCAGGCCACACCAACAATTGTGGACAATAAAATAATTGTCATTTGCAGCCTGTGCCATACCAAAATGAGCAGGGGCATGAACACTAGCAACCTGACCACCACCAGCATGATCTTATGGCAGCAAAGCACCCTAATAGGTGGGCCAAATGCCTGGATCCACAATCGGTGTCTGCGGGTCACACCACTGCCTCCTCTTCCCTGTGTTATGTACTAGCCAAGACGCAGGCCCAGATGCCTCCCGCCGTGCACCTGGACCCTCGCAAGCACCATCAGCGAGCATATTCACTTCTGTGTCCCAGCGCAGTGTACAGATGTCCATACCCCAGACCTTTCAAAGAAAGCGCAAATACCCAGACACTGAGGCTTTTCGCGGTCTGATGGCGGCTGCTGTCCCTCGCTACTCAGTACCTAACCACCACTATTTTTGTCGGTGTGCCCTCACTGCCTTACACCATCATGTGTCCCGAAACATAACCCGTGCCCTGACCAACACAGTTACTGGGAAGGTCCACTTAACGACTGACACATGGACAAGTGCTTCTGGCTAGGGACGCTACATTTCCCTGATGGCACACTGGGTGAACGCTGTGGAGGCTAGGAGCGAGTTGTACCCTGGGATGGTACAGGTGCTACCAACACAAAGGATTGCGGGCCCTACTTCCATCAGGATTTCCGCCACCATCTACATTAGCGGCTGCAATCCCTCCTTCTCCTCCACCACTTCCATCTAAGAATTCTCATCTTGCAGCACCAGTCAGCCGTCAGTCAGTAGCTGGAAGCAGTTTAGCACAGCAGTGGGGAAGTGGCAACAGGTTGTGCTGAAACTTATTTGCTTAGGTGACAAACAACACACAGCCACAGTGCTGTAGCAGGGTATAAGGGACCATGCTGAGCTGTGGCTCTTGCCACTCAACCTACAACCAGGCGTGGTTGTGTCTGATAACGGCCGCAATTTGGTGGCAGCTTTGGAGCTCGGCAAGCTCACACACGTTTAGGTGTGGGGGGAAAACCACACAGAGCCTAGGAGGGAAAGAAGATTAGGCCTGGAAACTAAGGAAGGAAGATGGACACCTCCTATAGGAAACCCTGACTCTAATCCTGACTGACTACCAGTATGAACACGCCTCAGATGTAGGCGAGTTCATACACAGGAACCTAAATCAATCTGACCCTATAGGATCCTGGAACTAATGAAAGGAATGAGTCTACCTGTTCCTCAAACAGGAAGGACGAACAGGAGTCTCCCTCAGGCCAAACAACTGCTTCAACTTAGTGGTTCAGTGGTTTCTCAAAACCTACACCAATTTGCCTGAGCTGCTGGTGAAGGTGCCCATTTCCGAAAGTAACCTACAGCCTCCGCCGGTCTGGCAACGCTGCAGCAGCGCTTACACTTGCCAGCTCATTGACTGCTGTGCGACCTGAGCATGTGCTGGAACTCTACCTGCTTACAATAAAAACGGACAGCACTGCATGTGGAAAAGGTTCTGATAAGCAGCCTAGTGTCACAACTAGGAGGGAAAAGTTTTGGAAAATGGTAAAGGAGTACCTAGCTGACAATGTCAACATCCTCAGCGATCCCTCTGTGCCTTATAATTATTGGGTGTCTAAGCTGGACACGTGCCACGAACTGGCGCTCTATGCCTTGGAGGTGCTGGGCTGCCCTGCCGCCAGCATTTTGTCAGAGTGGTTATTTAGTGCCGCTGGGGGCATAATAACTGCTAAGCGCATCTGCCTGTCAACTGAAAATGCTGACGCTAATCAAAATGAAAAAGGCCTGGATTGCCCCTGACTTCGCTACCCCACCAGAGGAAAGTGGCTGAACATAAAGGAACTTTAAATGTGGCTTTTACTGTGTATTGAATACACTGTATTTTCATTAACCCCTTCCTCTTCTCGTCCTCTTCCTCCATCATATCAAACTGCTTATTAGTCTGCCCTCACCTTTAAATATTTAAAAGGTTCACCAGCAGGCCCTCCCCACTAATTTTTTAACCTAAAAAATTAACCTCACTCTGGTCCTCCTCCTGACATGTTGACCCAACAAGAACCTGTCTTGCACCGCCCTCCAAACTGAGACATGAAGCTAGGAGTTTTGGATGACTTTGCTCTGCCAGCCGTCACTGTTTCACCGCGCCCACCGTGCACCTTCAGCAGCATGCCCACTTCCCTGTCCCTTACTGCTCGCCTTGCGCATACTAAATGATATATATACAAGTTTGTCAAAAGTACAGTTTTTTTTAGTGTATGAGCAGAAAAATTTCGCCGAATGAGAAAACGTTATGCAGCAGACGCAGCGCAGGTAATGTCACATACCTGTGCTGCATGTGCAGCATAACCTTTATGTATCCTAAATACCTGACATCCAGTGTATTTTTTTCTGCCGTTATTCATATAATGTATAATGTTTGCACAATCAGGCACAGATAGTGTAATATTGTAATATTAATATTGGCTGCAATAATGTTATTCTTGATGGTCAAAATTTGCGCAAGTTTGCCTAATCTTGACACCAGCTGCGCAGCGTGTGCAGAACAATGTATGTTTCTCCTATATACCTGACATTTTTTGCGTTTCTTTCTGCCGCTAATCATGGTGACATTTTATGTGCAGGACAATGTATGTTTCTCCTATGTACCTGATATTTATTGTGTTTCTTTTTGCCACTAATCACGGTGACATTATATGTGCAGGACAATGTATGTTTCTCCTATGTACCTGACATTTATTGCGTTTTTTCTTCCGCTAATTACGGTGACATTACATGTGTAGGACAATGTATGTTTCTCCTATGTGCCACACATTTATTGAGTTTCTTTCGGCTGCTAATCACGGCGACATTAGTAATGTTGCCTTCAATAGCCGCAGAAAAAAATACACCGTATTTCTGTTATTTGGGATACACAAATGTTAGACAGCAGACGCTGAAAAGGTGATGTTAAGGTCAGGCAACCTTGCGCAATTTTTAACCCACCACAAAAATAACATATTGCAGCCAGATATAACAATGGACTTTTGTGTCTTTTGAACAGAACAACTAGCCCTGCCTAGCCAAATCCTATCCCTACACTATAAGTCCCTCCTTGCGCAAATGTTATATAGCAGACGCAAATAAGGAACTTCGGCCTTAATTAACGGTAGAAAAAATAGCAACGGATGTCAGGTATATAGACTACAGAACGGTTCTAATGCACACGCTGTGCACATGGTGTTAGTATCAGGCACACTTGCGTTATTTTTGCCCCAAAATAAAAAAAATGCAGCCAGATTTAACAATGGACTTTTATGTCATTTGAACAGAACTACTAGCCCTACCTAGCCAAATCCTATCCCTACACTATATGTGCCTCCTTGCGCAAATATTATACAGCAGACGCAAAAGAGGTACTGCGGCTTTAATTAACAGTAGAAAAAATAGCAACGGATGTCAGGTATATAGTCTACAGAACGGTTCTAATGCACACGCTGTGCACGTGGTATTAGCGTCAGGCACACTTGCATTCTTTTTGCCCCAAAATAAAAAAAAAATGCAGCCAGATATAACAATAGACTTTAGTGTCTTTTGAACAGAACTACTAGCCCTGCCTAGCCAAATCCTATCCCTACACTATATGTGCCTCCTTGCGCAAATGTTATACAGCAGACGCAAAAGAGGTACTGAGAACTTAATTAACAGCAGAAAAAATAACAAAGGATGTCAGGTATATAGTATACAGAGAGTAATACACCATGCACCAGCAGCGCAGGTGGCGTTAATGTCAGGCCACCTTGCGCAATTTTTAACCCCTTAAAAAAATGGCTTTTGGGTCTTTTAAAAAAAAAATACTATCCCTGCCTAGCGTTCTTTTCTCCCTACACTATCTGTCCCTCCTTGCAGCAGCTCTCCCTGACTCAGTATGAGCCGGTCACATGTCACCGGGCGCTATATAGCACCCGATGACGCGTTCCCGGCCAGCCAATCAGTGTAATGCCAGTAGCTAACATACCATATTCAGCCGAACATGTTCACTCAACACTATTAATTACCTTATCTTTATTATACTCCTACTTTTTCTCAGTCAGGGGCATACACAGATTTCCTAGGGCCCCACAGTAAGACTTAGTATGAGCCCCTTGAACCTATTTTCCCAGTATACGTTTGGCAATCATTCCCAGGCAATGCAGAACATACGCAACACCCCAGATTTCTGACAAATGTATGTGTTTTTTTTTTTTATTCAACTTTTATGTCAGTAAAAGTGGAACAGGTGCTTCAAATATATGGTGCTTATTCTGAACACTATATTTCTCAATGTATGGGAACAAGAAAACTGGCAAAAATACATTGCTAAGTCTCCTGCATCTCCTCTATTACAAAGCTAGCTGGCTGCCTGCAGTCACAAGTAGGGGGGGCTCAGTGAAAAGGAATTAATACAACTGTCATGGAAGCTGTAATAATCTCTTTACATTGAGCTCACTCTAGTGGCGGCTGTATGAAAGCACCTTGTTTTTACACGGGGAAGAGAAGAGCAAGTTCTATGCGACCTCTCTTCCATCGGCCCCATAGCAGTCACGTGATATGCCTCTTTTGTAAGTACCCCACTGGTCTCAGTTGTAGTTCCTGAGAACACATGGACAGCTGAACTTCTGCGATCTGTTTACATAGTGTGGTACTGCTTTGTTGCTGTAGTGCTGTGCCTGTGGGTTGGTGGGGCCCAATGCCAAATGGGGCTTAGTCTTACAACAGATGTGCAGTTGGACTGCTGGGTTTCGCCGCCTGCGAGCACTCTGTTGCAGCAGCAGTAATCGCTGTGTGTTGCTGTGCCAAATTACAGTAGGTACCCAATTGAAAGAGGCAACCTTGACATCAAAAAGTATACAAATGCCTCATGTATCATTTATTAATTATGGCATTGTATTATATACTATTAATTATGCTGAGAAGCAACAGATCAATGCATAGTATGTGGATGCACGATCCATGTTGCCTATTCTTTTTTGTAGTGTTTTATATATTGTTTTATATTAACGATTTGGCACAATGCACCTCAATAATAATGCAATGTGTCATATGTTGAAATTATAAGGGTTTTATGCCGGCGGAATTTTGGCACGGACACGCAGGCCAAAATTTCCCCAGTGACAATGTGGTTTTTGCCTCCCATTCATTTTAATAGGAGACAGTGCAGAAGTTTTCAGCAAGGCCATGGCTTTAAACTGCTGCTTCACGATCGTGATCGCTAACTTCCACTGAATTAATGAGGGGCAGAAACCACAAGGCCGCCGGCGAAATCTTGGTGTGGGTGTCTGCGCCAAAATTCTGCTAGCACAAAACACTGTATGAATGGTTTCATACCCTTAAGACAAAGCAGTGGTTAGAGTCATTAACAGATTATACTTATTGTCTTGCAAAGTTCTCACTTCTTTGATTTCAACAGAAAGACTAGTTATATTACTTTGTTAGACACTGTATACCAAATAAAAGATGTCCTATCATCTTACTATTTTATGTTGTCATATTATCTTACTTGACTCCCATGATTATAGTACTCAATTACTTGCTTGGCTTCACATCTCATTTATGGTCAAGATAAATTATGACTAGCTAAACTGCATTGTAAATACTTATAATTGGTGAACTTTCACCATTAACTCTCATGATCAGATTATTACCAAGTAATGTATAATTCCGGCAGATATATAATGTGTAAATATTTTTCTTTAATATTATTCTTTATATTATAAGGTCTTGTCATTCATGTTACGTCTTTCATTAAACTTTTTAACTAGAAAAAAATGAGCAAATTAAAACAATTGTAATTTTTTGCTGTAGAAAAACATTTCGTTTTATCTGAATTATAATAAATAGTTCTCATTACATTTTAATGATCTTATTCTAATTAACTCCCAGGAGAGGGCTGTATATAAGTATACTAATTTTTATGCTTTGTTATAAATGAAGGTAAAAAAAAATCTGTATCCCCTTTAAGGTAAAGTGTGCCCATTAAAAACAATGTAAACATTTTCTAAACATTACACGTTTGTGTGTAGGATGCTGCTGTCTTCCCCTGCAAACTGCCCTGTGTGTGCTTTTCTCCCTATCTGCAGTCTGTGTTAGCTGCTGCCCTCCTTGAACCCCTCCCTCCATATCTCCTATGTACAGCTATATCTAACCCTGACACAATGGAGAGGAGCAGAGAGAGCTGTCAGAAACTGGAGCAGATTCACAAGCAGCAGTATTTAGGTGAAGGACTTACACACCCACACACACTTTATGCTACATGGGAACTCAATCATGTAATTTCTCCAAATTTATTTAAAGGGAACCAGTCAGCTCTGAAACACCCTCCAAACTAGAGTAAGCGGTGTATAGTGTAAGTGATGTTGAGTCCGATTATTTAATTTTTATCTTCATACAGTACTCACTTGCATTCTGACTCTATGCTCTGACAAACCAGCAGTAAAATGCACTCAGTGGACTCCAGTGCTCACTCACATAATGGAGAGGACTCAAAGAAAAGTCCTCTCAATGTATTTTACTGCCGTTTTGTGGGAGCACAGCGTCAGAATGGAAGTGAGAATAAAGATAAAACTTACATAATCGGATTCAGCATCACTTACACTATACATCTCTTACTCTAGTTCAGGAGGTGCTTTGGAGCTGACAGGTTCCCTTTAAGCATAGAATTAAAAAATTTTATCTAATTGCCATGTGTAGTACATACGTTAATCCAATACACTCTTGTTTTTCTTTGGTTTCATATTTGTATATCCATTAGAGATGAGCAAGTACTAAAATGCTCGTGTGCTCGGTATTCGAATCGAACATTTCAGGAAGTTCGGGTATTCGTTCCGAATAACGAACCCTATTGAAGTCAATGGGAGATCTGAGCATTTTTGCAGGGGACCAAAGTTCTTCACAGGCAAGGTTGCCTAAACACCTGAAAACCTCAGAAAGTGATGGAAACACCACGGAAATGGATAGGGAACACCAGGGGCAGCATGCATGGAGCAGGCAGAGACAGTGCAAGGAGCAACAGGACCTTCAGTGATGGCATGGTCACATGTGCAGGGGGAGGCACTGGGCAGGGACTGTGCAATACATATCATTCGTCCCCCTAATTCCCACTGCTGCAGGACCGACCCTGACACCAAGTGTCACACACACATACACACACCATTACCAAACTAGGGCAATGATCTGTCATTCAGGACTCTGGGAAAGCTGGGTGGGGTTTCACCATTTTAAATCTGGCTGTATATTTGCCATTCAGATACTTGTGAAAGCAGAGTGACAACTTGATTTACAAGAATGACAAGATATGTATAACCCAGCTTTCCCAGGTTCAGAATGACACATATCTATTCATTCCAGGAAGACCCAGCTTTCCCAGGGATGTGAAGCCACAAGACAGTGAAATCATTACCACTTGCAAGCATAGAGAAGCTGTCACCCAACTTTCTGAGATTTCTGAATGACAACTTGTTGATCAGGACTCTAAGAAAGCTGGGTTATGACGATCTACACCATGTTCCAAATTATTATGCAAATAATATTTATCTCTGATTTTCCTAAATGGTTGGTGCAAATGACAGTCAGTATAATAAAAGTCATCACCCGTTAGAGTATACATCGAATTTTATTGAACAAACCTCCCAATGATAACAGTATATTCTTCAAAAATTAAAAAAAAACTCAAAATGCACTGTTCCAAATTATTATGCACAGTAGAGTTTCTAAACATTTTATATGTTTTTAAGAACTGAAAATGCTCATTTGTGGAATTTGCATCATTAGGAGGTCACATTCACTGAAATAAAAAGCTATTTAAATCCAAAACATCCTAACAGGCCAAGTTACATGTTAACATAGGAACCCTTCTTTGATATCACCTTCACAATTCTTGCATCCATTGAACTTGTGAGTTTTTGGAGAGTTTCTGCTTGAATTTCTTTGCATGATGTCAGAATATCCTCCCAGAGCTGCTGTTTTGATGTGAACTGCCTCCCACCCTCATAGATCTTTTGCTTGATGATACTCCAAAGGTTCTCTATAGGGTTGAGGTCAGGGGAAGATGGTGGCCACACCATGAGTTTATCTCCTTTTATGCCCGTAGCAGCCAATGACACAGAGGTATTCTTTGCAGCATGAGATGGTGCATTGTCATGCATGAAGATGATTTTGCTCCTGAAGGCACGTTTCTGCTTTTTGTACCATGGAATAAAGTTGTCTGTCAGAAACTTTATATACTTTGTAGAGGTCATTTTCACACCTTCAGAAACCCTAAAGGGGCATACCAGCTCTCTCTCCATGATTCTGGCCCAAAACATGACTTCTCCACCTCCTTGCTGACGTCGCAGCCTTGTTGGGACATGGTGGCCATCCACCAACCATCCACTACTCCATCCATCTGGACCATCCAGGGTTGCATGACACTCATCAGTAAACAAGACTGTTTGAAAATTAGTCTTCATGTATGTCTGGGCCCACTGCAACCGTTTCTGCTTGTGAGCACTGGTTAGGGGTGGCCAAATAGTAGGTTTATGCACCACAGCAAGCCTTTGAAGGATCCTACACCTTGAGGTTTGAGGGACTCCAGAGGCACCAGCAGCTTCAAATATCTGTTTGCTGGTTTGTAATGGGTTTTTAGCAGCTGCTCTCTTAATCCGATGAACTTGCCTGGCAGAAACCTTCCTCATTCTGCCTTTATCAGCACGAACACGTCTGTGCTCTGAATCAGACATAAATCTCTTCACAGTACGATGATAACGCTTAAGTTTTCGTGAAATATCTAATGTTTTCATCCCTTGTCCAAGGCATTGCACTATTTGATGCTGTTCGGCAGCAGAGAGATACTTTTTCTTTCCCATTCTACTTGAAAACAGTGGCCTGCTTAATATTGTGGAACATCCAGTTTTCCTTTAATTGGGCTCACCTGGCAAACTAATTATCACAGGTATCTGAGATTGATTTCAGTGATCCAAAGAGCCCTGAGACACAATACCATCAATGAGTTTCATTGAAAAACAAAAAATGTAATCTTTATGACACTTAAATCCAATTTACATAATAATTTGGAACATGGTGTAATAGAAGGTAATAGTCATGTGTGTCAGGATTTATCACTTATGTTTAGATCAAGTCATATTTTCCAGCATCATACATGGGAAAGCTGGGTGACTGGATGTGAATGGCTGCTGTAAGGTGGCGGACACTGGTAGCGAACTGACCCAGTGATCAGTGCTGACATGCTGAGGTCTGGTCACCTGCACCTGGATCAGTCCAGTACCACAGTAGTTGGGCCTCAGAAAGAAGTTTTTTTGGAGAGACAGTAGGCGCAGCGGAGGAGGAGGAGTAAAATTTTCAAAAGCCAGTAGTACTTGGACCTCAGGCAGAAATTTTTGAAGAGAGACAGTAGGCGAACCACAGGAAAACTTCAATTTTGAACAGCCACTAAAATGGCCTCAGGATGAAGTTTTTGGAGAGAGACAGTAGGCGAACCACAGGAAAACTTCAATTTTCAACAGCCACTAAAATGGCCTCAGGATGAAGTTTTTGGACAGTAGGTGAGCAACAGGCCTTTTGTGCCCCGCCGTAAAGATTGTGTGTAGAGAGCCTTTTGTGCCCTGCCGTAAAGATTGTGTTTAGAGTGCCTGTTGGCCTTCCATAAAGATTGTGTGTAGAGAGCCTGTTGGCCTTCCGTAAACATTGTGTGTAGAGAGCCTGTTGGCCCTCCGTAAAAATTGTTGCGTCAGCAACTGTGATGGAGGAGGAGGAGGAAGAGAAGGAGGAGGAGGAGGATACAAGGGCTTTTAGGGACTTCAGCTATTATCCTGCAGTGGGGAAGAGAAGTGGGGGGATATCCACGACTTGTTCATCTTGATGAACATCAGCCTGCCGGCGCTGTCAGTCGACAGGTTGGTCCGTTTGTCGGTGATTATCCCCCCAGCAGCACTAAAAACCCTTTCCGACAGTATGCTAGTGGCAGGGCAGGCCAGCACCTCCAAGGCATACTGTGCCAGTTAAGGCCATTTGTCCAGCTTGGACAGCCAATAATTGTATGGCGTGGAGTGATCGCTCCGAACGCTGGTCTGGTCTGCGACATACTCCCTCACCATCTTGCGGTACAGTTCCGCCCTACTCTGCCTAACCCATGGACAGGTGGTACAGTCTGGATGGGGGGAAAAAAAATTGGCAAAGGCCTGACCCAGTGTACCCCTGCCCTTGCTGGACACGCTGCCTTTTCCCCTCCTCTCCCCTATTACTTGGCCCACTGCAGTCCGTCCCCTGTCGCTAGCGGTGTCAGATGGAAATGCTTGTAGCATTTTTTGCACCAGGGGTATGAATTGACCCTTGTAGACCTTTCCTCCTCAGGAATTAGAGTGGAGAAATTGTCCTTACACCGTGGATCTAGGAGGGTGTACACCAAGTAATCATTGGTGGCCAGAATGGTCTTCACGCGAGGATCGCGACAAAGGCAGCCTAACATAAAGTCAACCATGTGAGGTCCCACAGCGCAAAACTTCCCTCTCCTCAATTGACTGACTATCCATCTCCTCCTCCACCTCCAATTCCTCCTCCTCAGCCTATACCCGCTGAACTGCTATGATCGAATCACCCCCAGCAGTGTGGACTAGAGTCTCCTCCTCCTCTACCTCCTCCTCCAATTTGCGCTGCAAAACTGATCTGAAGGTGCTCCGGCTGTCAAAGAACGCACTGTCTTCCCCCATCTCCTGTGACATGCCTAAAGCCTCTGATCTTAAGTTCTTTTTGGATGAGACACAGCAGCGGGATGGTGACGCTGATGATGTCCGCATCGCCGCTAACCGTATGTGTTGCCTCCTCAAAGGGGCCTAAGACCTGGCAGATGCCAGCCATCCATGTCCACTCCTCATTATACACCTGAGGAAGCTGACTGGCATGACTACCACCTCTCAGGGACGATGTCAGCTGGCAGTCTACTATTGCCCCGCGCTGCTGGTATACCCTGGCTATCATATGCAACGTTGAATTCCAATGTGTGGGAACATCACACAGCAGCCGGTGAGCAGGGAGTTGTAACCGCTGTTGCACTGTCCAGAGGGTGGCAGCATCTGTGGTGGACTTCCTAAATTGTGCACAGATGTGGCGCACCTTGGTGAGCAACACAGCAAGCTCGGGGTAGGTATAAGAAACCGCTGGACCACTATGTTTAGCACGTGGGCCATGCATGGCACGTGTGGGAGTCCACCAAGTTTCAGAGCCGCCACCAGGTTACGCCCATTGTCACAAACAACCAGGCTTGGTTGCAGGTTCTGCAGCACCAGCCACACAGTGGTCTTTCCCCTGATGCCCTCTAACAGCTCTTGAGCCGTATGCCTCTTATCGCCCAAGGTAAGCAGTTTCAGCACGGCCTGATGACGCTTCCCCACCGCAGTGCTGCTGCGCATTGAGCTACTGACACTCGGTGATGTGGCCATCAATACTCTTTTGGAGGAGGAGGAGGAGGAGGGGGAGGTGAAGGGGGGGTGGAGGAAGAGGCGTAATGTGCCGGTGAAAGAGACACGGAAGTTGGTCCTGCAATTCTGGGTGTGGGTAGCACATGAGCAGGCCCATGGTCAGACTTGGTCCCAGCCTCCACCAGGTTCACCCAATGTGCCATGAGGGAGATGTAGTGTCCCTGCCCACCGGTACTTGTCCACGTGTCTGTGGTTAGGTGGACCTTCCCACAAACCGCGTTGCTAAGGGCACGGATGATGTTATCCGACACGTGGAGGTGTAGGGCGGGGACGGCACAGCGGGAAAAATAGTGGCGGCTGGGGATCGAGTAATGGGGGGCTGCCACCTCCATGATGTTGCGGAAATCTTCCGTTTCCACAAGCCTATACGGCAACATCTCCAGGCTCAGCAGTTTACTGATCTGCACATTTAAGGCTTGTGCATGGGGACGGGCGGCTGTGTACTTGCGCTTGCGCTCAAAGGTCTGGTGTAGTGACAATTGAACACTGCGCTGGGACACATGAGTGAAGATGGGGGAGGGACATGGAGTTGGAGGGGTCCTTGAAGGGATGGAGGCTGGAGCGTCCTGGCCGGGGGATACTAAGTCACTGACAGCATGTGACACAGAGGCTGAAGCAACAGTGTCACCGTCACCAGCTGACTGGAGTGTGAACCATTTAGTGGGGTATTTCTTCTCCAAATGCCTGTGCATGCTTCTTGTAGTCAGGTTCTTATTGTTGCTAATCTTGGTGTGGCATAGGTTGCAGACCACTACCCGTCGATCGCCCTCTTCATCCCTAAAATACTCCCAAGCTACAGAGTATCAAGCTTTGCGCCCTGGAGCTTGACCCCTGGGAACATTTGGGGGAGTAGTAGGTCATGCCCAGCCCACTGCCTCTCCCAACCGGTTGTGGTGCTGATGTTGCCTCACACGCAGAACCACTATCTTCGTGTGCCTGATCCACCCAAGTCGGATCTGTCCCCTCATCATCACCCAGCTCTTCCTCAGAGTCCCCACTCTGACTTACTTCCCTGACAACTACCTCACCCCCTGACACCTATGTCTCGTCATCGTCCACCACCTCCTCAGACGACACAGGTAAATCCCCACCCTCATCACCCTGACACTGCACCAGCTCTTGTGAATCGGGGCAGAGCATCTCCTCCGGTAGCACATCAGGGAAGGGATCAGTATAGAGTTCCAGGAGTAAGTCTCCACAAGGGATTGGACCCTGGAGGGTCCAGGCTGGGGAGAAGGAGCACCTTCTCTTGCTCTTGGAGGTCAGTCAAAGGTGTACCCTGTGGCCCTGCAAGCTTTTGCAGAAAAGCAGGCATCCTGAATTGGCATATTTCCATTGCTCCCACAGCAGCAGGCACAGTGTCATCCCGCACACTACCACGGGCACCGCCTCTGCCCACCACACCAGTTCCACGCCCACGTCTCCCACCTCTACCACCTTTACCCTATATATATACAGTACAGACCAAAAGTTTGGACACACCTTCTCATTCAAAGAGCTTTCTGTATTTTCATGACTATAAAAATTGTAGATTCACACTGATGACATCAAAACTATGAATTAACACATGTGGAATGATATACTTAACAAAAAAGTGTGAAACAACTGAAAATATCTCTTATATTCTAGGTTCTTCAAAGTAGCCACCTTTTGCTTTGATTACTGCTTTGCACACTCATGGCATTCTCTTGATGAGCTTCAAGAGGTAGTCACCTGAAATGGTATTCCAACAGTCTTGAAGGAGTTCCCAGAGATGCTTAGCACTTGTTGGCCCTTTTGCCTTCACTCTGCAGTCCAGCTCACCCCAAACCATCTCGATTGGGTTCAGGTCTGGTGACTGTGGAGGCCAGGTCATCTGGCATAGCACCCCATCACTCTCCTTCTTGTTCAAATAGCCCTTACACAGCCTGGAGGTGTGTTTGGGGTCATTGTCCTGTTGATAAATAAATGATGGTCCAACTAAACGCAAACTGGATGGAATAGCATGCCGCTGCAAGATGCTGGTTCAGCATGTCTTCAATTTTGAATAAACAGTGTCACCAGCAAAGCACCCCCACACCATCACACCTCCTCCTCCATGCTTCACGGTGGGAACCAGGCATGTAGAGTCCATCCGTTCACCTTTTCTGCGTCGCACAAAGACACGGTGGTTGGAACCAAAGATCTCAAATTTGGACTCATCAGACCAAAGCACAGATTTCCACTGGTCTAATGTCCATTCCTTGTGTTCTTTAGCCCAAACAAGTCTCTTCTGCTTGTTGCCTGTCCTTAGCAGTGGTTTCCTAGCAGCTATTTTACCATGAAGGCCTGCTGCACACAGTCTCCTCTTAACAGTTGTTGTAGAGATGTGTCTGCTGCTAGAACTCTGTGTGGCATTGTCCTGGTCTCTAATCTGAGCTGCTGTTAACCTGCGTTTTCTGAGGCTGGTGACTCGGATGAACTTATCCTCCGCAGCAGAGGTGACTCTTGGTCTTCCTTTTCTGGGGTGGTTCTCATTTGAGCCAGTTTCTTTGTAGCGCTTGATGGTTTTTGCGACTGCACTTGGGGACACTTTCAAAGTTTTCCCAATTTTTCGGACTGACTAACCTTCATTTCTTAAAGTAATAACGGCCACTCGTTTTTCTTTACTTAGCTGCTTTTTTCTTGCCATAATACAAATTCGCACAGTCATCAGTAATCAAAGCAAAAGGTGGCTACTTTGAAGAACCTAGAATATTAGACATATTTACAGTTGTTTCACACTTTTTTGTTAAGTGTATAATTCCACATGTGTTAATTCATAGTTTTGATGCCTTCAGTGTGAATCTACAATTTTCATAGTCATGAAAATACAGAAAACTCTTTAAATGAGAAGGTGTGTCCAAACTTTTGGTCTGTACTGTGTATATCTATCTATATATATCTATATATATATATATATATATATATATACATCTATATATGTATAGGATGTATGAAGTGAGCTTGCACACGTGTGCACAAAATGCTATTATGCACGCACAATACGCCCCACAGTATACACACTATACTAATGTACGTATCAGCTTTATTAGAATAGATGCCTTACGAATATGATACTGTGAGAGCGCCTACTGTATGATATACAGCACAGATTACAGCAAGCAACACTGTAGGGTATTCTGTATCTGTAGGGTCAGGCAGTGACTCTACAGACTGCAGTATATATCTGCTGGGCTGCTTGCAGAAATCTGAATCGCGCTTCTGTAGCTGAAGTGTAGTCTTTAAAAAGACTTTTGGGTCACAAATGCAGTTCCCTGCCTAATACACACTACTACCTCCTATCTCCTACGCTATCGCTATCCCTATCACACACACACTCTTTCCCTCTCCTAAAACCACAAGGTGTGTGATCCGAGCCCCCGGGGTCCCCACTTATATAATAGCAGGTCACCTGATGCAGGCAGCCAATCACTCCTAGACACGTGCGATTTATCAAGACCTGCACTTTCTGCGCTTTGTAGTCTTGATATCTCCTGCGCTGCTGGAGGATGCACCTAATTTATGACCAGGCAGTCCATGCACCTAAACGGAAATCTAAGACAGCTACAGAATTCTGTCTTCATTTGGAGCAGAAAACTTGCATAAATGAAAATAAGTTGTTGCAGGTGCTGACCACACCCCCTTTCTGAAAAGTGGTGAGAACAGCATAAAAACTGCCATTGAGACTTTTATTTTTAAATGTCGCTTATAAAAATTTGGAAACACATTGTTTGCGACTTTTTTATGCTACTTTTTTAGCTCAGGGAGATAATAAATCTTCCCTTTATATCCACTGCAGAGATGTAACAAACATTAACATAACACTTTACATGCACACTGCGGCCGAGTCACTAATAGTAGCCCACTTTGCACTGTCTAAGAATACAAATTACGGGGAGAGAGTTATCATCTCTCTGCACCAGAAAAGTGGCTTTTAAAAAAAAAAAAAGTTGCAAAGGCCAATTTTATACTGGCCTCACCACTTTTCAGAAAGGACTTTCTTGCACAAATAAAGCCAGAGACCGATGGCAGCTCAGATCTGTTAAGTCGCACTGCCGGAGGATGGGCTTCACTTATCACGAGGCATGTTCCTCATCATAAATGTGACACATCCTCTAGCAATGCAAGCATATCAAGCCGGTTTTGATGTCCACCAATGTCTTGATTGGTTGGTATAGTTTAAATTTAAATGTCCAAATTTTTGCACATATTTTGGCGCATGGAGGAGCATGTAGGCCGCACCCTTTGACTCAAAGCCATACCTCTTTCCGGCCCCTTGTCGGGTGAGCAATAAAAAGCTTAGAGAAGTGTGTAAAACACTTGGTAAAAGTGATGCATAGCATGTTTGCCACAAAAACAGTTGTATTTTCAATAGTGCTTAATGCATTATGTGTAACGTTATCATTCGCTACTTCTGTATGTGCAATTTACTTGAACAATGTATGCAAACAAAATCTGTTCTACTGCCTTTAATCTTTGCTCTGTATGTACTATTTATCTAGGTTCAGGTAAGCATAAAATAGTAAGCCTGGTTCTGAAAATGTGTTTTTTTATTATATGTGCTATAGGCAGTTAGTTTGGTTCTTTTGCCTATGTACTATGTTTTTCATCTTTTACTGTATCTATGCAGTAAGCTTGGTTCTATTAATGTGCAATTGCACTATTTTTACCATATCTATGCAGCACCCTTGGTTCTATTTCTGCATCTAAGCTATAGCCTTTTGGAGCTTTAACTATATCTATGCAGTAAAATCACTTACACTGATTTTGTTACCAGATTTGCAATCATAACCTACTTATTCTAGAGGTGTGACAAAGGGTCAGAAGATGCACCCACTGTACAACATGCATTATACTATGTCACTCAACCTTTATGAGGCACAACCTATTCAAATGCCCTGTGTACACCCAAGGTTTAACCAACTATCCCATTGAAATATTTAAAGGGGTTATGCAAGAAACGGGGGGTTGACGATCTGCAAAGGGAAAGTGACTTTACCTGATTCCCGATGCAGGCTCCTTGCTCCTTCTCCTGCAGGCCTGTCATGACATAAGGGGAACTGGACAGCGCTGAGGCCAGTGATTGGCTGCAGCAATGTCATTCCAAATGTTGACAACTTGACATCAACGGAGCCCATCAGAGCATTGAAGGCCTACAGGAGAAGCAGGTAAGTCATCTTCCCTTTGCAAGTCCGGCAGAATGGGAGGATTTGCCAAAATTCTTGCACAACTCCTTTCATTTTCTATTGTGATTTTATTCTGCTGCAAGTGGAAAATGTTTTGTCATTCACAACTTGGATACTTGTTTAAGTTGTTTAACTGCTTTCCTTCTGTAAATCCCTTCTATCATCACAACATGAAAACCAAACAGTGGGCAAATAATGGAAACATTGTATATCTGGTTGAAATAATTTCCTGGGCACAATTAAAATTGGAGCATTGTGAGTGTGGAATGTTTGTATCCTGGAATGATATTATGTGTAATAATGTTTGTTTTATTGTTATTTGGTTGCCTGGTACATAGCCTGTATAATGGTTGGCATGCACTGGGGATAGAGAAACATTAGAAAAACGCAAAATCTGTCAAACCTGAATAACCTACAGGTCTATAGTAAATAGTATAGGTAGGATCAGGAAAATTATGAAAGTTATCCTTAGAATTCTTTAAAAAGAGATTAAATATAGGGTTTTTTTGTATTTTTATTTTTTTAATGTGTTTTAGATTTCTATGTTTAAAGATAATTCCCTAAACCCTACAATTTTCACACTAGTCAGTAAGCTTAATACTATGTTAAAGCTTCCTCTTCTGTTGAGATAACTTTTTAGCAGCCATCTTATTATAATCACATGCTGGATTACAATGACATATAACTAGAGATGAGCGAGCATGCTCGGCCGAGCATGCTTGGGAGCAATTTTCGCGTAATAGTGTACGCATCTTCTAATCTGTACGCTAATGCGTATGCATCTTGTAATTTGTACGCATTAGCGTACAAATTTATAAGATGCGTCCGCATTAGTGTACAGATTAGAAGATGTGTACGCTATTACGCGAAAATTGCACCCGAGCATGCTCGCTCATCTCTACATATAACACCTCTGTATAGCTAACACATGATCTAACATTCACAATAGGTGATGGCAACAGCTTATCTATTCCTTCACTGTATCCTCTGCATATGACCCATGTGGCTGCTCTAAAGCATATCTCTAAACAGGAAGTCTTAACATATTATTAGGCTTAGAGGCCATTATGAAAACTGTGCAGTTTGTGAATCTTTTTATAACATAGTGAAATGGAAAGTATTTTTAAAAAATCACCAAAAATTAAAGAAAACATGTTGAATATAAAATCTTTATTTTAAAAAATAGGTCATTTTCTGATGAGTTATTACATTTAAGAACTGGCACTATAAAAAAATAAAGGTCATGTGGGATGAGGGGGTGACCTGGATAAGGCACTCCAATTGTAACACTGACTTTTCTGCACATGGATATGATGATTGTCATCATGCCTATATGGACATATACAATATTGAGTGTGAGCAGTAGCATGGTGGCTCAGTGGTTAGCAGCATCTGCATAAAGTTTTTATGTTCTCCCTGTGAGTTTCCTCCTCCCGCAATCCAAAGACATGCTAACAGAGAACGTGAGAGATTTTGAGCTCCACTGGGGACAGAGTGATGACAAAGTCTGTAACGCCCTGCAGAATATGTTAGAACTATACAACTGAGTAAAATAAATAAAACGTTTCCATGTGGGAGCCAATATCCTCCACCTCATATATATAGTTGAGGTCAAGGGGCCAAAAATTCTCACTTAAGACCAACCAATAAGGCTGAGTTCACATTTCAGTTATTTGATCAGTTATTTCCATCAGTTATTGTGTGCCAAAAGCAAATCCGGGTCAAAAACACAGAACAGGAGCAAATCTTTCCATTATACCTTATTTCTGAGTAGGCTTCACATCTGGTTTTGGCTCACAATAAGTGGTGGAAATAACTGAAATGTGAACGCGGACTTACCTGTTAAAAATAACTTTTATTTCTTAATAACGTAATACTTAGATGTAACTGTCATAATTTTTTTATTTGCTGGTTCATTAGAACTAGGCATATATACCTGAGTTATTCTGTCAATGATTGTCAAAAGATCTGTAATTACCTGATAATAACAGCTTTCATTAATGTCCCCTATCCTTTTCCATTGGTCCCTTAACTTAATAACATACAGTATATTATATGAGGTGCATTTTTATTTGTACTTTTGTACTATTAAGAAATAAAAGTTACCTTTGAACAGGTTATTGATTGGTCTTAGTTGGAATTTTTTGGCCCCTTGGTCTTTAGTGTACCTATGTTAGTTTCCTCAAGACCTCCAATGGGATAACAAAATATGGTTGAATATACACAACTTATGAATTGGACTTTTTATGCTAATTTGTATTTATTATCACTACAGTGAGATTTTAATGTTCACGTGTATCCATTTGAGTACCTTATGATTCCTTTCTGTATTCTACTGGGCAATTTTGCCCCTTGTTATTGCCCTAGGACAGATAGGATCATCACATTTGGCGGCTTGAGAATGGCCTAAGTGTGTATAAAACATAAAATGATGACATTGTTTTATTAGGTGTTCAGTAAATATGTAAGCGTTTTGCATTAGACTGTATTAACATGATTGTATTAATAATTGTCCATGTTGGGGCAGCAACAAACGGACAATCATTTTTAATACACAGTAAGGTCCATATGTTCCTGTAGGAAATGGACCTGACAACCTCAACCTCAAGTTTTTTCAACCTCGATGCAATTGTCTTCAATGCTCTCTAGGTCTTCATTCCGTGAGACCAGTACCAGGAAAGTGAATGCCCTGAGATCCTCTTAGTGGACTGATATAAGAAACATATATGAACAGAATTTTAAACATATGGACGAAAATAAAATAATATGGTTTCCCAGCAACATTTTTAGAAGAAATTATCTCTAATGGAACATTGTATGGAAGCGTAAGGTAGTACAGTAATGGCCCATAGATTTACTTACTGTACCTGGTCTCCTTTTCATCTTTCCAGCTGCAGATCCACTGATGGGCTCCTCTTCTGCAATCCAAGATGGCCGAACTACTCCTCAGAGTCCCTGATGCATACTGTGCACTTGGTAGTCCAAGACTTCCTTCTTCCATTGAATTGACCAGCACTGTTCATGTGAACAGTTCTGGCCAATCCAAGAGCAGAACTGAAAAAGCAAGAAGTGTCTTGGATTACCAAATGCACAGTATGCATCAGGTAGTCTGAGAAACAGTGTGGCAATCTTGGATGACAGAGAAGGAGCCCAAGGTATTGGTGGTTCTGCAGCTGTTCATTTCCCAGTTTTTTTTTAAATTGAACCAGAGGTTCACTTTAAGGGGAACCAACCAGCTTGTCCTCCACTTTCAAAATAGCTGGCAGCCTGAGTCATAACTCCATTATAAGAGACATGGGAATTTTATCAAACAAATGTGACAATTGAATGAGATACAGAACATATCCTGCATAGTTTATGCTCTAATTCCTTACTTTACACTATACAACACTAGACTTTGATTTGCAAAATACCAGTTCCACTGCAGTGATTGGTAGAGTAACTCTGATTCAGTTGACAGATATTTTTCTAAGTCCGTGCTAGTGATTGACATGTAGGAAATATTAATTCTCTTACCGTAAGTATAGCCTGTAGACTAAGAACATGCTCCTACCCATGGCTAAATGACATTCAGTTTCCCCAAGTGCAGTGTAAGCAGTCAGAGGCTGAGTGATCTCTATCAACATTTTGCATGCTATTGACAGGACAGCGCTGACAGACTGAGGTGCATGACATGTAGCTATTATGTGAAGTTGTATAACCATACTTTGTAATGCTCTATCACTCAAATATACAACTGTGTAATACCATATTATTTATGTCTTTTTCCAAGGTTTTTGCCTCATAAAGTAATGTATAACCACACTAAGATATTACTGACAAGAATACAAATAAAACCAGATCAGATATGTAATATTATCTTCTGTTTTAATAACTATATGACCATAAAAACCATCCATGTCCAACAGTATCCCTGCTTTCCCAATGGGCTGTGGAACGCTCTAGTGCTGTAGTGGTCCAGGCCCTTTCAAAGTAGCGCAGCTCCATCTACTCAGCGCTCAGCTGCATCCTGCTCCTCAGCCTGCAGAAACCCCGGTCTGCCCATAGGGCAAACAAACTCCCTCCTGCTCTTAAAAGGTTACCATGCATGTCTTAATTTGCCCAGCCTATGGCTAGCCCTCATAGAGTATTTGACGGACAATCTACCTGGTAGGGTGCCTGAGTAATAGGTATTCTAGTTAGCTAGTCACTGTGAAGGTGCGCTATGTTCCAGTCTGACCTCCCTGTCTGATCTATGCCTCTTTACCAGATTTGACCCTCAGCTGCCTGGCCTGACCTTTTCTTGACTCTGATATTGACCCTGTGCAGCCTGCCTCAACCTTTGGCCTGCCTGCATAGTCGTTCTCTGACTATGATTTTTGCCTTTCCCCAGTGTTTCTTGACCAGCCTGGGTCAGCTTTCAATGATAAGCAACTACTTCAAGAGATAGTGACCTGGTGGCTCCCTGTAGAGGAGTCCAGATTCTCATATAGGCATTAAAGGGTGAAGACCAGGGAAGCCACGACCTCGGGAGTATCCCCTAACCAAATGTGTTCAGTGACACAGTGAGTCCACACCCGCTATGTGACAAGAAATAGGTGAATTATCAGAATAAACCATTGTCTTCATAATAACAATTTATCTGAGCACAAAGTTTCTCAGAGTTTTCATCAGAGAACTGAGCGGCATGCAACAGGTGAATATGGATTTCTGAAAAGATATTCCAGACTAGGGTGAAAATTTTGTAAAAATTTCCTTGACAACCCATTTAAAAACAGCAGATGTGTGTATATATTAAGTGTAGATGCTGTGGAATTCTTCAACTCACTGAAAATCCAAAGCAAACCCACAGAAACTGTACTTCCAATAGACCTCTTTCACCTGTCAGTGAATCGTGGGGGTCCTTAGTTATTATGGATCCCTCATGCACACAACGCGTATGCCATCCATGTTTGGTCAGTAGTTTTCATGGACCATTGGTACGAGACACTCTGGAAAATAATTTTCAGCCTAGCCGTGTACGTGAAATAACAACAGACCATACTCCTATGGATCACGGATGTCATTACAGACACACATGTGTGAATGAGGCCTTATCTTAGGACATCAGAAATAAGGCTTTATAATAAGATGACTAAGCATTACTGCTTTCAATCAAGCACTAGTATCGGATAGTACAGTGGTTCCAAAGCCCCAAAATACCATACAAGATAACAGAAAAAAAGATTTAAGAAAAATAAGCAGATTACTAAGACAGTTATAACTAGAGATGAGCGAGTAGTGAAATATTCGAAAGTTCGAAATTCGATTCGAATAGACTGCGAAATTCGACTATTCGACCGGATATCGAATCCCATTAAAGTCTATGGGAAAAAAATGCTCGCCACTTGGAAATCTCAATTCGACCACTTGGAGGTCACCAAGTCCACCCTGGAACCTCAGAAAAGGATGCCAACACTGCTGGAATGCAACTGGGACAGCAGGGGAAGCATGTCTGGGTGCATATAACGCGCCCAAGTCGCACTATTACGCCACTATCACAGCCTCTCAACAATACACTCCAAAGACAATCTAACCTCTCTGTAAAGTGAGACCATACAAGGAAACCTTCTTTCCTCTACATTGCCATGGACCCCAAGCCAAACTAGACAAAAAAGAAGAT
The DNA here is from genome assembly GCA_900303285.1 of Rhinella marina. Taxonomy (NCBI): domain Eukaryota; kingdom Metazoa; phylum Chordata; class Amphibia; order Anura; family Bufonidae; genus Rhinella; species Rhinella marina. Next base: position 34,275 of record ONZH01013702.1, read on the forward strand.
AAAATTCTGCACCCCTTAAAATCACGTTGCCTATGACAACCACAGATGGCATAAGCAAAGGGGAAAGCAAATAGACCCCACCCCTAATTGTCATTGTGTGTGTGTGTGAGATGTGGTCAGACATGTCTTCTTTAAAATGTAAAAACAACTCAAACACATGCAGAAGCCTTAAAATGCCCAAATTGTTGGCGCTTGAGATGTCAGTCACCCGACCTGGCCCAGTGTCATGTCTAGCAGGTAAAGCAGTGGGGATGTTGAGGGATGCGTAGGACCGCAAAAGGCAGGAAGAGGCCGTGGGCTGGCCAGAGGCTCATGGAAAATTTTGTGGCGGCCCAAGAGGTGACACCTCTTAAAAATTATGTGGAGGCCCAAGAGGTGAGACCTCTTAAAAATTATGTGGAGGCCCAAGAGGTGAGACCTGTTAAACATTTTGTGGAGGCCCAAGAGGTGAGACGTATTAAAAATTATGTGGAGGCCCAAGAGGGGAGACCCGTTAAAAATTATGTGGAGGCCCAAGAGGTGAGACCTCTTAAAAATTATGTGGAGGCCCAAGAGGTGAGACCTCTTAAAAATTATGTGGAGGCCCAAGAGGTGAGACCTCTTAAAAATTATGTGGAGGCCCAAGAGGTGAGACCTGTTAAAGATTTTGTGGAGGCCCAAGAGGTGAGACGTATTAAAAATTATGTGGAGGCCCAAGAGGGGAGACCTGTTAAAGATTTTGTGGAGGCCCAAGAGGTGAGACCTCTTAAAAATTATGTGGAGGCCCAAGAGGTGAGACCTCTTAAAAATTATGTGGAGGCCCAAGAGGTGAGACCTCTTAAACATTTTGTGGAGGCCCAAGAGGTGAGACCTTGATAAAATTATGTGGAGGCCCAAGAGGTGAGACCTGTTAAAGATTTTGTGGAGGCCCAAGAGGTGAGACGTATTAAAAATTATGTGGAGGCCCAAGAGGGGAGACCTGTTAAAGATTTTGTGGAGGCCCAAGAGGTGAGACGTATTAAAAATTATGTGGAGGCCCAAGAGGGGAGACCCGTTAAAAATTATGTGGAGGCCCAAGAGGTGAGACCTGTTAAACATTTTGTGGAGGCCCAAGAGGTGAGACGTATTAAAAATTATGTGGAGGCCCAAGAGGTGAGACCTGTTAAAGATTTTGTGGAGGCCCAAGAGGTGAGACGTATTAAAAATTATGTGGAGGCCCAAGAGGGGAGACCTGTTAAAGATTTTGTGGAGGCCCAAGAGGTGAGACCTCTTAAAAATTATGTGGAGGCCCAAGAGGTGAGACCTCTTAAAAATTATGTGGAGGCCCAAGAGGTGAGACCTCTTAAACATTTTGTGGAGGCCCAAGAGGTGAGACCTTGATAAAATTATGTGGAGGCCCAAGAGGTGAGACCTGTTAAAGATTTTGTGGAGGCCCAAGAGGTGAGACGTATTAAAAATTATGTGGAGGCCCAAGAGGGGAGACCTGTTAAAGATTTTGTGGAGGCCCAAGAGGTGAGACGTATTAAAAATTATGTGGAGGCCCAAGAGGGGAGACCCGTTAAAAATTATGTGGAGGCCCAAGAGGTGAGACCTCTTAAAAATTATGTGGAGGCCCAAGAGGTGAGACCTCTTAAAAATTATGTGGAGGCCCAAGAGGTGAGACCTCTTAAAAATTATGTGGAGGCCCAAGAGGTGAGACCTCTTAAAAATTATGTGGAGGCCCAAGAGGTGAGACCTGTTAAAGATTTTGTGGAGGCCCAAGAGGTGAGACGTATTAAAAATTATGTGGAGGCCCAAGAGGGGAGACCTGTTAAAGATTTTGTGGAGGCCCAAGAGGTGAGACCTCTTAAAAATTATGTGGAGGCCCAAGAGGTGAGACCTCTTAAAAATTATGTGGAGGCCCAAGAGGTGAGACCTCTTAAACATTTTGTGGAGGCCCAAGAGGTGAGACCTTGATAAAATTATGTGGAGGCCCAAGAGGTGAGACCTGTTAAAGATTTTGTGGAGGCCCAAGAGGTGAGACGTATTAAAAATTATGTGGAGGCCCAAGAGGGGAGACCTGTTAAAGATTTTGTGGAGGCCCAAGAGGTGAGACGTATTAAAAATTATGTGGAGGCCCAAGAGGGGAGACCCGTTAAAAATTATGTGGAGGCCCAAGAGGTGAGACCTGTTAAACATTTTGTGGAGGCCCAAGAGGTGAGACGTATTAAAAATTATGTGGAGGCCCAAGAGGGGAGACCTCTTAAAAATTATGTGGAGGCCCAAGAGGTGAGACCTCGTAAACATTTTGCGCAGGCCCAAGAGGTGAGACCTCTTAAAAATTATGTGGAGGCCCAAGAGGTGAGACCTCTTAAACATTTTGTGGAGGCCCAAGAGGTGAGCCATAAATATAAAAATTTTTCTGATTTACGGACCAATTCTACGGCGGTTAAGGAGGAGGAGGAGGAGGTGGAGGAGGAAATGGCACTTCATACACATGGCACTTCACTTTTGGCTGCTTTCCACTGTTGGAGAAGCAAAGTCCGGGTCAATCCACTTGCTGTTCATTTTGATTAGCGTCAGCCTGTCGGCACTGTCGGTTGACAGGCGGCTGCGCTTATCGGTGATAATGCCCCCGGCAGCGCGGAACACCCTTTCTGATAGCACGCTGGCGGCAGGGCAGGCAAGCACCTCCAAGGCGTACAGGGACAGTTCCAGCCACGTGTCCAACTTGGATTGCGAAGACCCAGTACAGTTTGTTCTCCACTATCCGGACAACACGTGTGTCCCGGGAAAAGCAGCCCAGCATGAAGTCAGCCATGTGTGCCAGACTCTGAATAGGTATGACGTCACTGCCCCCACCAGAAGGATCACTTGCCATTTCCTCCTCTTCCTCTTCCGCCTCCTCTCCGCCCCATCCGCGCTGAACCAATGGGACGCGCACAGCCTGACTGCTACCCTCGCCGCCAGCATCCTCCTCCTCTTCCACAGCCACCTCCACGTCGTCCTCCTCCTCCTCATCCTCCTCCTCCTGCAACTGCCACCGTGAAGCAGACAAAAGTGTGGTCTGACTGTGTAGCTCCGTTGCGTCTCCTCCTGCCCCCGTCTCCTCTGTGTGCAATGCGTTCTCCCTTATTGCGATGAGGGATTCTTTAAGGACGCATAGGAGCGGGATGGTTACGCTCGGCCCTGCTGGCTGTGGCCTCACTTCTCTGTCTGAACTGTCCTCTGCCTGTGGACATCCCTCTGCCTGTGGACATCCCTCTGCCTGTGGACATCCCTCTGCCTGTGGACATCCCTCTGCCTGTGGACATGCCTCTGCCTGTGGACATCCCTCTGCCTGTGGACATTCCTCTGCCTGTGGACATCCCTCTGCCTCTTGCTGCCTTTTTCGGTGCTGCGCAGACCACCACCTCTCCACTGCTTTCCTCGCTGGACATCACCCTGGACCGGGTCAGTATCGGACAGTACAAAGCGGTGGTACATTTCATACTCCAGCCGTGGCCTGTTTTCATTCTCCCAATGCCTTGAGACATGTACTGAATGTAAATGAAGGTGTTGTAATCGCGTCTCTCTGTGACAATAGCTCGATACTATCAACTGCCATTTTTATTTTTAACTTTTTTTTTTTTTTTAGCGAACAGTTTTTTTCAACTTACTGATGTTTTCCAGTCTCTGTTTGGAAACTTTCTATGACTTTTTTCGTACTGGGTGCATTTGGTATAAATATGCAGAGAGTTATTTATGGTTTAATCGCAGAACGATGCAAAGGGAAAGCGTCGTCTAAAGGAGAATCATTTACCTCAGATAATTCAACCAGCAACTATGGCCCCCAACAGCATTTCCGCGCCCCCGTCCTCGTCCACGTCCTATTCCGCTAGCCCCCCTCCGCATTTTATTTTTTTTTGGTTACAATATTTTGCCTTCACAGCCGTGAAATAATTTTGCAAGAGAACGCACAGTACAGTTGCCAATTATAAGGCCTAATATTTTAGAGTTCAAGGTACACAGCCGTGTACTAACTTTTCAGACGGTGGGTATTAACACCAGGTATTTAAAGAATTTTGCAAGAGAACGCACAGTACAGTTGCCAATTATAAGGCCTAATATTTTATAGTATAATTATGTGGATGCCCAAGAGGTGAGACCTGTTAAAAATTTTGTGGAGGCCCAAGAGGTGAGCCATAAATATATACATTTTTCTTATTTACGGAGCAATTCTACGGCGGTTAAGGAGGAGGAGGAGGAGGAGGTGGAGGAGGAAATGGCACTTCATACAGATGGCACTTCACTTTTGGCTGCTTTCCACTGTTAACCTCTTAAACCTTTTGTGGAGGCCCAAAAGGTGAGACCTGTTAAAAATTATGTGGAGGCCCAAGAGGTGAGACCTGTTAAACATTTTGTGGAGGCCCAAGAGGTGAGACCTGTTAAACATTTTGTGGAGACCCAAGAGGTGAGACCCGTTAAAAATTATGTGGAGGCCCAATAGGTGAGACCTGTTAAACATTTTGTGGAGACCCAAGAGGTGAGACCCGTTAAAAATTATGTGGAGGCCCAATAGGTGAGACCTGTTAAACATTTTGTGGAGACCCAAGAGGTGAGACCCGTTAAAAATTATGTGGAGGCCCAATAGGTGAGACCTGTTAAACATTTGTGGAGACCCAAGAGGTGAGACCCGTTAAAATTATGTGGAGGCCCAAGAGGTGAGACCTGTTAAACATTTTGTGGAGGCCCAAGAGGTGAGCCATAAATATATACATTTTTCTTATTTACGGAGCAATTCTACGGCGGTTAAGGAGGAGGAGGAGGAGGAGGTGGAGGAGGAAATGGCACTTCATACAGATGGCACTTCACTTTTGGCTGCTTTCCACTGTTAACCTCTTAAACCTTTTGTGGAGGCCCAAAAGGTGAGACCTGTTAAAAATTATGTGGAGGCCCAAGAGGTGAGACCTGTTAAACATTTTGTGGAGGCCCAAGAGGTGAGACCTGTTAAACATTTTGTGGAGACCCAAGAGGTGAGACCCGTTAAAAATTATGTGGAGGCCCAATAGGTGAGACCTGTTAAACATTTTGTGGAGACCCAAGAGGTGAGACCCGTTAAAAATTATGTGGAGGCCCAATAGGTGAGACCTGTTAAACATTTTGTGGAGACCCAAGAGGTGAGACCCGTTAAAAATTATGTGGAGGCCCAATAGGTGAGACCTGTTAAACATTTTGTGGAGACCCAAGAGGTGAGACCCGTTAAAAATTATGTGGAGGCCCAAGAGGTGAGACCTGTTAAACATTTTGTGGAGGCCCAAGAGGTGAGCCATAAATATATACATTTTTCTTATTTACGGAGCAATTCTACGGCGGTTAAGGAGGAGGAGGAGGAGGAGGTGGAGGAGGAAATGGCACTTCATACAGATGGCACTTCACTTTTGGCTGCTTTCCACTGTTAACCTCTTAAACCTTTTGTGGAGGCCCAAAAGGTGAGACCTGTTAAAAATTATGTGGAGGCCCAAGAGGTGAGACCTGTTAAACATTTTGTGGAGGCCCAAGAGGTGAGACCTGTTAAACATTTTGTGGAGACCCAAGAGGTGAGACCCGTTAAAAATTATGTGGAGGCCCAATAGGTGAGACCTGTTAAACATTTTGTGGAGACCCAAGAGGTGAGACCCGTTAAAAATTATGTGGAGGCCCAAGAGGTGAGACCTGTTAAACATTTTGTGGAGGCCCAAGAGGTGAGACCTGTTAAAAATTATGTGGAGGCCCAAGAGGTGAGACCTGTTAAACATTTTGTGGAGGCCCAAGAGGTGAGACCTGTTAAACATTTTGTGGAGGCCCAAGAGGTGAGACCTGTTAAACATTTTGTGGAGGCCCAAGAGGTGAGACCTGTTAAAAATTATGAGGAGGCCCAAGAGGTGAGACCTCTTAAAAATTATTTTGAGGCCCAAGAGGTGAGACCGGTTAAAAATTATGAGTAGGCCCAAGAGGTGAGACCTGTTAAAAATTATGAGGAGGCCCAAGAGGTGAGACCTCTTAAACATTTTGTGGGGGCCCAAGAGGTTGAAACCTCTTAAACATTTTGTGCAGGCCCAAGAGGTGAGACCGGTTAAAAATTATGTTGAGGCCCAAGAGGTGAGACCGGTTAAAAATTATGTTGAGGCCCAAGAGGTGAGACCGGTTAAAAATTATGTTGAGGCCCAAGAGGTGAGACCGGTTAAAAATTATGAGTAGGCCCAAGAGGTGAGACCTCTTAAACATTTTGTGGAGGCCCAAGAGGTGAGCCATAGACATATACATTTTTCTTATTTACGGAGCAATTCTACGGCGGTAAAGGAGGAGGAGGAGGAGGAGGTGGAGGAGGAAATGGCACTTCATACAGATGGCACTTCACTTTTGGCTGCTTTCCACGGTTGGAGAAGCAAAGTCCGGGTCAATCCACTTGCTGTTCATTTTGATTAGCGTCAGCCTGTCGGCACTGTCGGTTGACAGGCGGCTGCGCTTATCGGTTATAATGCCCCCGGCTGCGCTGAACACCCTTTCTGATAGCACGCTGGCGGCAGGGCAGGCAAGCACCTCCAAGGCGTACAGGGACAGTTCCAGCCACGTGTCCAACTTGGAGACCCAGTAAGTGTAGGACGCCGAGGGATCGGGGAGGACAGGGTTACGGTCTGCCAGGTACTCCCGCAACATCCGCCGATACTTGTCCCTCCTGCTGATAGCGGGCCCCGCAGTGATGGAAGTTGCACGAGGGGGTGCCATGAACGTGTCCCACACCTTGGAGAGTGTTCCCCTGGTGGCTGTGGGCCTGATGGATGTTGTGGGACTCTGGGAGACCCTCTCCTCTCTGCCGCCAGCGATGGTGGGTGGGAAAATCTCCATCATGTTCTGCACGAGTTCCCTCTGGTATTCCAGCAATCGATTCGTCCTCTCCTCTACCGGAATAAAAGAGGAGACGTTATCTTTATACCGGGGGTCCAGGAGTGCGAAGACCCAGTACAGTTTGTTCTCCACTATCCGGACAACACGTGTGTCCCGGGAAAAGCAGCCCAGCATGAAGTCAGCCATGTGTGCCAGACTCTGAATAGGCATGACCTCACTGCCCCCACCAGAAGGATCACTTGCCATTTCCTCCTCTTCCTCTTCCGCCTCCTCTCCGCCCCATCCGCGCTGAACCAATGGGACGCACACAGCCTGACTGCTACCCTCGCCGCCAGCATCCTCCTCCTCTTCCACAGCCACCTCCACGTCGTCCTCCTCCTCATCCTCCTCCTCCTGCAACTGCCACCGTGAAGCAGACAAAAGTGTGGTCTGACTGTGTAGCTCCGTTGCGTCTCCTCCTACCCCCGTCTCCTCTGCGTGCAATGCGTTCTCCCTTATTGCGATGAGCGATTCTTTAAGGACGCCTAGGAGCGGAATGGTTACGCTCACTATAGCGTCCTCGCTGCTGACCTTCTTGGTGGACTCCTCAAAGATACGCAGTACATCGCATATGTCTGCCATCCATGGCCACTCGTGGTTGGCAAACTGAGGGAGCTGAGTTGGAGGCACGCGTGGATTATTAATCTGGTACTCCATCAATGCTCTCTGCTGCTCACACACCCTGGCCAACATGGAATAGGTGGAATTCCAGCGAGTCGGCAGGTCGCACAACAGCCGATGTTGAGGCAAATGGAGGCGTTGCTGGAGTTTTTTTAAGCTAGCAGCAGCTACAGTTGACTTCCGAAAGTGAGCGCACAAGCGCCGCACTTTCACCAGTAGCTCTGCCAGGTTGGGGTAAGTCTTCAGAAATTTTTGGACTACCAGATTAAAAACGTGGGCCAGGCATGGTACGTGATTGAGTTCGGCAAGCTCCAGAGCCGCCACCAGGTTACGGCCGTTATCGCACACGACCATGCCTGGTCCTAGCTGCAGCGGCGACAGCCACATCTCCGTCTGCTGCAATATGGCGTCCCTCACCTCTGGGGCGCTGTGCTTCCTGTCGCCCAAGCTGATGAGCTTTAGCACCGCCTGCTGACGTCTCCCCGCGCCAGTGCTGCAACGCTTCCAGCTAGCGGCTGAGGGAGATGTTAAGGCACAGGAGGAGGAGGAGGAGGAGGAGGAGGAGGGGGGTTTATCAGAACCCATGCTGGCAATCTTGGGCGGGGGTGGTAGGTAGGCCGTCTCTGTTTGCGACCCCGTCCCCGCCTCCACTACATTCACCCAGTGTGCCGTCAGAGAAATGTATCGTCCCTGGCCGCAAGCGCTTGTCCATGAGTCGGTGGTCAAGTGGACCTTTGCGCTGACTGCGTACCTCAGGGCCCGCCTGATGTTACGCGACACGTGCTGGTGCAGGGCGGGGACGGCACTCCGGGAAAAGTAGTGGCGGCTAGGGACGGAATAGCGAGGTGCGGCAGCCGCCATCAGGTCGCGGAAGGCCTGCGTCTCCACAAGCCTAAACGGCAACATCTCCAGGGCCAGCAGTTTGGAGATGTGGCAGTTTAAGGCTTGGGCTTGGGGGTGACTCGAGGCGTACTTCCGCCTGCGGTCGAACGCCTGCGAGATGGACAGTTGTTGGGACGAGGAGTGTGAAGGTGCAGGCGAAGAGGCGGGGGAAGGGGCGGGGGAAGGGGAGGCTGAAGGAGAAGGCCCCAAAGTAGCAGAGGCAGAGGCAGATGTGGAGGTGTCCTGGCTGGAGGTCTGGACCGCAGTGGCAGCACACAACAAAGGGGAAGAGGCAGTGGCAGCAAGACCGGGCGCAGTTTGTATTGCGTTTGCTCTCTCCCACTCAGCCCAGTGCTTGAATTCCAAGTGACGCCGCATGCCTGAGGTGGTCAGATTGCTCTTCTCAGAGCCCCTACTCAGTTTTGAGTGGCAGAGTGTGCAAACCGCGCTCAGTTTGTCATCCGCACAAACATTAAAATATCTCCACACCACAGAAGTACGAGGCCTCGATGGGGGAGCTTCGCGCGACTGGCCGCTGGCGGGAACAGCTTCGGCCCTGCTGGCTGTGGCCTCACTTCTCTGTCTGAACTGTCCTCTGCCTGTGGCCATCCCTCTGCCTGTGGACATCCCTCTGCCTGTGGACATGCCTCTGCCTGTGGACATCCCTCTGCCTGTGGACATCCCTCTGCCTGTGGACATCCCTCTGCCTCTTGCTGCCTTTTTCGGTGCTGCGCAGACCACCACCTCTCCACTGCTTTCCTCGCTGGACATCACCCCTGGCCAAGTGGGGTCGGTCATTTCGTCATCCACCAGCTCCTCTTCCACTTCCTCACTCTGCTCCTCCTCCTGCCCACTGGACATTCCAACAGCCTCCCTTGATGGCAACTGCGTCTCATCATCATCATCGCTCATGATAACAGATGCTGGCTCAGGGTCCACATCAGCAGGAGATGGCGAAAACTCCAGTGTTTGGGCATCACTACAAACAAATTCCTCTGCTAGCTCCTGGGATTCTTCCGGCACATCTGAAAAAGGACCCGAAAAGAGCTCCTGGGAGGGGTCAAGGGTGGGATGACTCTGTTGGCCAGGTGTGGAGGAAGGAGGGTCAGAGTGAGACTGTGTGGATGACTGGCTGGTGGACAACTGTGTGGAAGCGCTATCGGCTATCCATTGCACCACCTGTTCAACCTGCTCAGGCCTCAACAGCGGTGTAACCCGCCCCCTGCTTAACTGTCCCATAAAGGCAGGGATTCTGGATGAGCGGGATCCTGGCTGATCCTCACCAGCACACATTGTATCCCCACTGGCTTCAACAAGGCCCCCAACAGCATTTCCGCGCCCCCGTCCTCGTCCACGTCCACGTCCTATTCCGCTAGCCCCCCTCCGCATTTTATTTTTTTTTTGTTGCAAATACAATATTTGGGTATATAATTAGGTATGTGAAATACTTTAGCAAGAGAACGCACAGTACAGTGGCCTATTAAAAGGCCTAGATATTGTATATTTCAAAGTACACAGCCGTGTACTAACTGAACAGACGGTGGGTATTAACACCAGGTATGTGAGATAATTTAGCAAGAGAACGCACAGTACAGTGGCCTATTAAAATGCCTAGATATTGTATATTTCAAAGTACACAGCCGTGTACTAACTGAACAGACGGTGGGTATGTACACCAGGTATGTGAGATAATTTAACAAGAAAACGCACAGTACAGTGGCCTATTAAATGGCCTAGATATTGTATATTTCAAAGTACAAAGCCGTGTAGTAACTGAACAGACGGTGGGTATTTACACCAGGTATGTGAGATAATTTAACAAGAGAACGCACAGTACAGTGGCCTATTAAATGGCCTAGATATTGTATATTTCAAAGTACAAAGCCGTGTAGTAACTGAACAGACGGTGGGTATTTACACCAGGTATGTGAGATAATTTAACAAGAGAACGCACAGTACAGTGGCCTATTAAATGGCCTAGATATTGTATATTTCAAAGTACAAAGCCGTGTAGTAACTGAACAGACGGTGGGTATTTACACCAGGTATGTGAGATAATTTAACAAGAGAACGCACAGTACAGTGGCCTATTAAAATGCCTAGATATTGTATATTTCAAAGTACACAGCCGTGTAGTAACTGAACAGACGGTGGGTATTTACACCAGGTATGTGAGATAATTTAACAAGAGAACGCACAGTACAGTGGCCTATTAAAATGCCTAGATATTGTATATTTCAAAGTACACAGCCGTGTAGTAACTGAACAGACGGTGGGTATTAACACCAGGTATGTGAGATAATTTAGCAAGAGAACGCACAGTACAGTGGCCTATTAAAATGCCTAGATATTGTATATTTCAAAGTACAAAGCCGTGTAGTAACTGAACAGACGGTGGGTATTTACACCAGGTATGTGAGATAATTTAGCAAGAGAACGCACAGTACAGTGGCCTATTAAAATGCCTAGATATTGTATATTTCAAAGTACACAGCCGTGTACTAACTGAACAGACGGTGGGTATTAACACCAGGTATGTGAGATAATTTAGCAAGAGAACGCACAGTACAGTGGCCTATTAAAATGCCTAGATATTGTATATTTCAAAGTACAAAGCCGTGTAGTAACTGAACAGACGGTGGGTATGTACACCAGGTATGTGAGATAATTTAACAAGAAAACGCACAGTACAGTGGCCTATTAAATGGCCTAGATATTGTATATTTCAAAGTACAAAGCCGTGTAGTAACTGAACAGACGGTGGGTATTTACACCAGGTATGTGAGATAATTTAGCAAGAGAACGCACAGTACAGTGGCCTATTAAAATGCCTAGATATTGTATATTTCAAAGTACACAGCCGTGTACTAACTGAACAGACGGTGGGTATTAACACCAGGTATGTGAGATAATTTAGCAAGAGAACGCACAGTACAGTGGCCTATTAAAATGCCTAGATATTGTATATTTCAAAGTACACAGCCGTGTACTAACTGAACAGACGGTGGGTATGTACACCAGGTATGTGAGATAATTTAACAAGAAAACGCACAGTACAGTGGCCTATTAAATGGCCTAGATATTGTATATTTCAAAGTACAAAGCCGTGTAGTAACTGAACAGACGGTGGGTATTTACACCAGGTATGTGAGATAATTTAACAAGAGAACGCACAGTACAGTGGCCTATTAAATGGCCTAGATATTGTATATTTCAAAGTACAAAGCCGTGTAGTAACTGAACAGACGGTGGGTATTTACACCAGGTATGTGAGATAATTTAACAAGAGAACGCACAGTACAGTGGCCTATTAAAATGCCTAGATATTGTATATTTCAAAGTACACAGCCGTGTAGTAACTGAACAGACGGTGGGTATTTACACCAGGTATGTGAGATAATTTAACAAGAGAACGCACAGTACAGTGGCCTATTAAAATGCCTAGATATTGTATATTTCAAAGTACACAGCCGTGTAGTAACTGAACAGACGGTGGGTATTAACACCAGGTATGTGAGATAATTTAGCAAGAGAACGCACAGTACAGTGGCCTATTAAAATGCCTAGATATTGTATATTTCAAAGTACAAAGCCGTGTAGTAACTGAACAGACGGTGGGTATTTACACCAGGTATGTGAGATAATTTAGCAAGAGAACGCACAGTACAGTGGCCTATTAAAATGCCTAGATATTGTATATTTCAAAGTACACAGCCGTGTACTAACTGAACAGACGGTGGGTATTAACACCAGGTATGTGAGATAATTTAGCAAGAGAACGCACAGTACAGTGGCCTATTAAAATGCCTAGATATTGTATATTTCAAAGTACAAAGCCGTGTAGTAACTGAACAGACGGTGGGTATGTACACCAGGTATGTGAGATAATTTAACAAGAAAACGCACAGTACAGTGGCCTATTAAATGCCTAGATATTGTATATTTCAAAGTACAAAGCCGTGTAGTAACTGAACAGACGGTGGGTATTTACACCAGGTATGTGAGATAATTTAGCAAGAGAACGCACAGTACAGTGGCCTATTAAAATGCCTAGATATTGTATATTTCAAAGTACACAGCCGTGTACTAACTGAACAGACGGTGGTATTAACACCAGGTATGTGAGATAATTTAGCAAGAGAACGCACAGTACAGTGGCCTATTAAAATGCCTAGATATTGTATATTTCAAAGTACACAGCCGTGTACTAACTGAACAGACGGTGGGTATGTACACCAGGTATGTGAGATAATTTAACAAGAAACGCACAGTACAGTGGCCTATTAAATGGCCTAGATATTGTATATTTCAAAGTACAAAGCCGTGTAGTAACTGAACAGACGGTGGGTATTTACACCAGGTATGTGAGATAATTTAACAAGAGAACGCACAGTACAGTGGCCTATTAAATGGCCTAGATATTGTATATTTCAAAGTACAAAGCCGTGTAGTAACTGAACAGACGGTGGGTATTTACACCAGGTATGTGAGATAATTTAACAAGAGAACGCACAGTACAGTGGCCTATTAAAATGCCTAGATATTGTATATTTCAAAGTACACAGCCGTGTAGTAACTGAACAGACGGTGGGTATTTACACCAGGTATGTGAGATAATTTAACAAGAGAACGCACAGTACAGTGGCCTATTAAAATGCCTAGATATTGTATATTTCAAAGTACACAGCCGTGTAGTAACTGAACAGACGGTGGGTATTAACACCAGGTATGTGAGATAATTTAGCAAGAGAACGCACAGTACAGTGGCCTATTAAATGCCTAGATATTGTATATTTCAAAGTACAAAGCCGTGTAGTAACTGAACAGACGGTGGGTATTTACACCAGGTATGTGAGATAATTTAGCAAGAGAACGCACAGTACAGTGGCCTATTAAAATGCCTAGATATTGTATATTTCAAAGTACACAGCCGTGTACTAACTGAACAGACGGTGGGTATTAACACCAGGTATGTGAGATAATTTAGCAAGAGAACGCACAGTACAAGTGGCCTATTAAAATGCCTAGATATTGTATATTTCAAAGTACAAAGCCGTGTAGTAACTGAACAGACGGTGGGTATGTACACCAGGTATGTGAGATAATTTAACAAGAAAACGCACAGTACAGTGGCCTATTAAATGGCCTAGATATTGTATATTTCAAAGTACAAAGCCGTGTAGTAACTGAACAGACGGTGGGTATTTACACCAGGTATGTGAGATAATTTAGCAAGAGAACGCACAGTACAGTGGCCTATTAAAATGCCTAGATATTGTATATTTCAAAGTACACAGCCGTGTACTAACTGAACAGACGGTGGGTATTAACACCAGGTATGTGAGATAATTTAGCAAGAGAACGCACAGTACAGTGGCCTATTAAAATGCCTAGATATTGTATATTTCAAAGTACACAGCCGTGTACTAACTGAACAGACGGTGGGTATGTACACCAGGTATGTGAGATAATTTAACAAGAAAACGCACAGTACAGTGGCCTATTAAATGGCCTAGATATTGTATATTTCAAAGTACAAAGCCGTGTAGTAACTGAACAGACGGTGGGTATTTACACCAGGTATGTGAGATAATTTAACAAGAGAACGCACAGTACAGTGGCCTATTAAATGGCCTAGATATTGTATATTTCAAAGTACAAAGCCGTGTAGTAACTGAACAGACGGTGGGTATTTACACCAGGTATGTGAGATAATTTAACAAGAGAACGCACAGTACAGTGGCCTATTAAAATGCCTAGATATTGTATATTTCAAAGTACACAGCCGTGTAGTAACTGAACAGACGGTGGGTATTTACACCAGGTATGTGAGATAATTTAACAAGAGAACGCACAGTACAGTGGCCTATTAAAATGCCTAGATATTGTATATTTCAAAGTACACAGCCGTGTACTAACTGAACAGACGGTGGGTATTAACACCAGGTATGTGAGATAATTTAGCAAGAGAACGCACAGTACAGTGGCCTATTAAAATGCCTAGATATTGTATATTTCAAAGTACAAAGCCGTGTAGTAACTGAACAGACGGTGGGTATTTACACCAGGTATGTGAGATAATTTAGCAAGAGAACGCACAGTACAGTGGCCTATTAAAATGCCTAGATATTGTATATTTCAAAGTACACAGCCGTGTACTAACTGAACAGACGGTGGGTATTTACACCAGGTATGTGAAATTATTTAGCAAGAGAACGCACAGTACAGTTGCCAATTAAAAGGCCTAGATATTGTATATTTCAAGGTACACAGCAGTAGTGCCAAATATAGTTTGGTATGTAGCAGAGCACCTAATACACCACTAATGCCTCTCTCTGTCCCTACTCCAGCAGCTATCCCTGAATACAGCAGCCGTTCTCTGTAAAGTCTATATTGTAGTAAAGCTATCACTGAAGTCCACTGTAGTAGCCCTGATAAGGGCTTTTATTCACGCTCCTGCCTGTCCAACAGCTAAAATCTGTCTCTCCCTTCTCCAGCCTCTGTCCCTGACTAAGTTCACGCAGCATATGCGTACGAGCAGGAAGAGCTGAGTTTTTAATATTCGAGGTCACATGGTTTTTCCAGCCAATGCATGTAGACGCTGTTTTCGCGCTGCCAGCGTGCTCAGCGTGCCTGTCATACCCCCCCTGCATGTTGATTGGTGGAAAAAGAGCGCCAGGGAAGGTGGGAGGGGAAACGAATTCTAAGTGCGCCATCGCCGTTATACTCGATTGAAATCGAGTGTGCCGAATATCGTAGTATTCGATCGAATACCAGCTCGATCGAACACTACTCGCTCATCTCTAGTTATAACAAGTCCTTACATATAACAGCCAGGAATAGCTGCTAACTATAACTAATTTGGCTAGTTTACCAATCAGTGACCTTGATTGGTTTGTTCTAAGTCTTTGTATGTTAAGTCTACAACCACTGTGTCCACCCAATCAAAGTTTTGGAAATGTATGGCAACAGGACTTAACATGGTTGTCTGTCCCAGAATGACAGCTTATCACAGTGCTTGGCTATCTCTTACAATCCCATATAGTTTAAATGGAGCAGCAGTGCTCATGATGGACCACTGCTCTATTCAAATAGTCCTTTAAAGCTAATGTGAATAATTGGTGAATCAACAGCAATTAGGAAACTACAACTCCAAGCATACCCTGACTGGCTTAGCTTCCTGAAAAATTGGAAGCTGTAAAGTTTAGCTGAAGAGCCAAAAGTTATAGAATACTGCCTTAAAGTACTCCCTTCTGTTTAATGCGTCCAACAAAGATTGGTAAAGTGTGCCATGCACAAGTATAAAAGCCTTTCTTGCACCTCACCTCCTTTAAATGTGTATTTCATTTTGGTCTTGTCTCAGGATATCAAGCAACTTAAACCTGCACAAATGAACATGGGAATGATTGTACTTCCAAAAGTTTTTAACAAAACCAAACACACTGCATCTATTGCCTTAAATACATAGCTAACCCGTTTGTCAATGCAGGGCACGTATCCAGCTGTATAGTGCTTGGCAACCTTTCAAAATGGACTTACATTATTAGGAATCTCCAAGGCTTTGAGATTCAAAAAGTTGAGCTTTTCAAGTTCATGTTAACAGGGCTTACTCTACAGACTCATAATAAATCATTAAAACCACATACATTACGCATGCATTATAAATATCATCTGTTTGAACAGTGTACGATATTTGAAATATATAACGTGTCCTCCTCTGTTTTGCTTTTAATATCTAAAATTGGTTTGGTTTTAATATCTGTTATCAGCTTCAACAGCGTTTAGTCCGGGTTTGAGTCAATTAAGCATCACACTAGCATAATAGATTTTAAAAAAATTAGAGAAGATTATTTTTACGCCATGAAACTTTGCTTGCTAGACTGTAACTGATGAAATAAAACAGCAGTCAAGCAGAAACTAAAAATGGGAACATTTACCCCCACTGTTTATTATAATGATAACAGAAGTCACCATAGACTTTCATGGTCATCTATTTATGTAAATCACAGAGCTACCAAGATGACTCATATTCTTTATAATAGGGGGTACAACCTTGTAATGCACACCTTAGCTGCTGCATAACATGCTTTTCAATAAGGCGGTCAGAAGGTGAGGTGTATATTATGATTTGAGGTGAGCTAAGTTTTGATAAATTTGATTTGGCAACTTAGCCGAAGTTAGCCAAGAAATTTGATTTGTTCCAAATTAATTAGTCTCAAATCTCTATAAATCAGGTATATCCAGGCCACTCTGCCTTAGGTTACTGCCACATGGAACGGCTTTGCTGCGGTGAAGAACCGTGCTGCTAATTAGCCCGCAGCTGCCTTTCATTTAATAATGAAGACCGCACTATATAGTCCTTCTTCATTGTTAATGGCCAAGCGGCACCGATAAACAGGGGATGTTGCTGGTATGAGATTTGGCTGCTTAGATGGGGGGACAATATGCATATTATTGCTGTTATTCCCTGGAATCTCCTGTAGGTTATTTGACAGTAAACACTGAATATTGATCAGCTGTGGCATACCCACTTCTCCAACCCCAGTGCTCTCTTGCCCTACAGGTGGAAGCTCTTCTTCTGCCATCTGCTTTTCCACCTTTTCCACATCATCTAATATTGATGAAAATGTCATCAGGAACATCCAGCTCCTCCTCTGTCTGTGTCTTGCTGAATTTTCTAGGACAAGAAGACTTTGAAGGATGATTTGGAAGAAGTAAAGCCAGAAAAAGATGAGGAGGGTCATCATTAAGACCTGCCCCCCCTCGAAGGGGTGCAGACTGGATGGTATTGGTTGGCACGCTGGCAGTGGAATAATAAAGGCTTCCATCTTATTGCTATTGAATTATATATCTTAGTTTACGACTGATGTAGGAATAAGTACATGTAGGAATAAATAAATAAAACTGATGCAGAATAAGTCTCCCTGCACTTTATTTATTATTTTCAGCAACACTGTCCCTAGCGCAAGAGTGCTGGTCATGTCTTTCCCTATGCTCATCTCACAGGACAATGGCGGAGACCGCGAGGGAAGAGGATTTTATAGGGCTGTGACATCACAGGGGATGGCTATCTGTGGATTGGTTAGCTGCATGGCATTATGGGTAATTTCACATTCCTGGGCTTCTTACTTTCACTTTGTAACACATGCAGCCGGCATTTTAGGAAATACTGATTCGTTACCACGAAGCACGAGGAAATTTGCATTAGTTCTAAATCAGTTTTCCTAAACTTTGGACCAAATTCCACTTCAAATGTTTGTATTCACTCATCACTAATCATGATGTTCCGCAGCAGCTGGGACTAGACTGTATGATACATGCTGTAGCTGCTTAAAGGGGTTGTGCCATCTGGAAATTTTTAGCACATTGACAGGATATGCCATAAATGTTCATAAAGGCTTGGTTCCACTTCTAGGTCTCTTGATCCCGCTTCTGTCTCAAGGACTGACCCCACCATGAAAGACTTCTGGAAAAGCAAGCTTGCTTGGCTATATTCTAAAGTAAGATCCAAGTGATATGCCATAAATATCCACATGGGATAACCCCTTTAACTTTGATGTTAAAGAGAGTAGGAGTGCTATATGTCAATACAAGGAACGTCACACAAATGTGATATGTGACAGACTTCTCCTGTAAGATGGGATAAGCAGTGTTTATGTCACACTGCTCATCTCTGTATAATCTTCACGTTCTTGAATTTGAATGGACAATTTATAATAATACTGTACAGTCACTTGTAGACATAGGTTTCCACTGTAATACAGACTTGATGTTAGTCTGGCCTGGTGGTTATTTAGGTAGGTGATGGTGTCTGAGTTGTAGTCCCTCATTTTCCAGCAGTGTCTGTAAAGTTGTAATTTTGCTGATCACTTCGCTTTTTTTGACACACTGATGATTTCTAGGAGCAGTATTCTGAATTCTGAAGATCTCTCTGGAGTGTTGGCCTCATAGTAGAACTGGATCTGGTTCCTAAATATCCCTCTGGAGTGTTGGTTTTACGGGAGAATTATGGTTTTCATGTGCTTCCTTACTTCTCCACTATCTTGACTACAACTCTCCCTCCTGTTAGGAAGCAAGAGCATCCCACCACCATCAAGAGGGGAGGAACAAGGTGTGTATGTCTGTTCCTGCCAACCATTCCTCCTCTAGCTGGAATAAAAGGCCAAAACATGAAAATACAAAATACCATAAATATAAAACAGAAAATTTTCAGATACGCCCAGGTCTGGGATAGTGTGTATGCCTTTGCTGTGCATGTGACAGACCTCTCCTGTCAAACTACATGGTTGTTCTAATTATCAAAATAAGAGCTTATTTGGCTCTTGCCATACAAGTATTCATAATAATCCACATTCATAATTATCCAATGAAAAATAAGCTAATGTATGAAGTAGACATCTATCTCTGACCATGTGGATATGTTTGATGTGGGTGTGTACGTATGTGATTATTATTAGTGGACAAGACACTTTGGACAACTGTCCTCCTTTTGAGGTTTTACGGCATGGACTTGGTCACTTTGATCGTTGGTCTCAGCACAGTCAGTTAACACTTTAGAAGACATATTTTTATGAAATATTTATATGCGGTGGCTGGAATGTAGACTTGGTTAAACGCCTTAGACAGATAGTGTTGATGTTAGAGCAAAACTTTCGGGTGACTCAGTGTATGACATTTAGGGCAAATGTTTGACAGCTACATAGAAATGTTGTTGCCCGTAGGAATAATTATGTCATCTGCAATAGAAGGTTGGCTGCATACCTGACTGGTGCACATTTGCATGTTGACCTGTGTGAATTAATTCCTGCAGTATGCACATTACATTGAGTATGAAAACTGATAATAAAAAAAATTAGACAGCAATTTATCCATTAATTTCTGTGGGTCGGCCTTAAACAGACAGCACACAGATTTCACTAAATTAGAGAACATTTCCCATTTGGTTCCACATTGCAGGTGAGAATAGCCATTTCTATTGATGGGAGAGAGAAAAATTTGGATTGCACATGGAAGGAATCCATTAGTGTTGAGCGAGCATGCTCGGCCGAACTCGCTGTTCAGCTGAGCATGCCTACGCTCGGGTCCGCTCGGTGTTCGGCCGAACACCGAGTGTACTCGAGCACAATGCTCGAGTTTCTTCCCCGCACTGTAATGTTGATTTGTACGCTAATGCGTACAAATTTATATGCTAATGCATACGAATTTGTACGCTAATGCATACGAATTTGTACGCTAATGCGTACGCATTTGTATGCTAATGTGTACGCATTGTGTGCTAATGTGTACAAATTCAGTTAATTAGCATACTTTTACGAGTGGAAGGAGTAAAAGAGAAGAATTCGCGATTCTGACCTTTTTCTATTAACCAGACACCCTCCCCTCTTCCGAGCGGGGGTGCCTGGTTTAGTCCCATTGACTAACATTATGTTCGGGTGCTCGGCCGAGCACTCGAGCAACCCCTAGTGCTCGGCCAGAGCACCCGAGCATACGAGTACAGAGGTGCTCGCTCAACACTAGTATCCATATTTCACGTATCAGTGGTGTGTGGACTGAGATACGGATACGATTGTATGTACGAGGCCTTAGCTTGAGTCAGCACCTCTTAACCAAGTGAAATAAGTGAGCAGGTGCAAATCTGCTATGACTGTAAAACATAAGTAGACATGAACAAGGACATAGCAGAGGTGTGGGTGCTAGGGTATACAGACAAGTATAGAATAGTGGGGGAGCTAGAAAATGTTTTTTTATGTTTTTTTTTTCATTCAGACAATATTCTGAGGGTCATTTGCTAAAAACTGGCATTTCACACATCAGTCTTAGTGAAAAGCCCTGTGACAGAAGGTGTGACCAAGTTATTTACATTTTTAAAGATAGATTTTTTTTATATATAAAAATTAAAATCACCCTCTTTCCCCAAAATTAAAATATGTAAAAAATAAAAATTAGATATCATAGGCACCACCACATCCCAAGACGCCTGTACTATTAAAATACAATAATATTCAACTGATACAGCAAACAGAAAAGAATCAAAACTGACAATTTATGATTTGTTTGTTGCTTCACCTCCGCCAAAAAATTGAATAAAAAGTGATCAAACAGTCATACACCCCCAAAATTGTATGAATGCAAAGTAGAGATTGTCCCACAAAAAATGAGCTACAGAGACTGAAAATAAAAAAAGTTATGAGGGTCAGAATATGGCAATAAAAATAATTTTTTCCAAAGTTTTTTTTTTTTATAGTGTTAAAATACAAAAAACACCTAAACAAATCTGGTATCATTGTAATTGTGCTAAGAGAATGAATGGGCACAGGTCAGATTTACACCATAAAAATATGGCAAAATTGCATTTCTTTCCAGTTTCACTCCATTTGAAATTTTTTTCTTGCTTTCCACTCCATTCAGTACAACAGTAAAATAAAACTTGCCCTGCTAAAAAAACAAGCCTTCATATGGCTATGTAAACAGAAAAATAAA
Source organism: Rhinella marina (assembly GCA_900303285.1). Taxonomy (NCBI): domain Eukaryota; kingdom Metazoa; phylum Chordata; class Amphibia; order Anura; family Bufonidae; genus Rhinella; species Rhinella marina. The sequence continues at coordinate 55,122 of ONZH01013702.1, forward strand.
AATGTTATGGCTCCAGGAAGGCTGGTAGTAAAAAATGGAAACACAAAAATGGAACATTGCCATGTCCTGAAAAGGTTAATGACAGTAATTTCACATTGCATATTTGACCAATACATACAGTAACTATAGTAAAATTCTTTTAGGTCAGTAGCCATTTGTTCCAAACTCCATTGGGTTCATTATGATTAAAATAAAAATGTAATATTTGAATTAATAATTAGGAATGGTCTATAGGCCAGCCTTTCATGCAAAAAAAAAAAAATTTAAACCAATTTTTTTTACCACGTCAAAAAATGGAAATAATTTTGTATAACTATACATACATCATTAGTTATCAAATAAATATCCAATTAGATAATAAATAATGATAAATGAACACATGAAAATGTCATTAAAGTATGATTGAGCATAGTACCATCATTCGACATAAGGTTCTCTAAGAAAATAAGAACTGTTTTTTTCTCTTTTACAAGAACTTATTTACATTATGGGTATAAAATGTGGTTTTACTCAGATGTTTCACAGCTGATGACACATGGATCTGAGCCCTAGGAAGCAAAGTCTGGATCTTATATTTATTCTAGATGATTATAATAGCATTGCTCTGGTCAGAAAAATCACAGCCCATGGCTGATCCTAACCCACCAGAAATGTTAAACTGCACCAACCCAAAACCCTGTTATTTTTAAATTCTCAAAACACAGTCCCTCGGTAAATTTGGATTCATTTGTTTAGACAGGTCCTAAACTTACATTAGTTAAACCTGTTTATAACACTCCTAATATACCGTACTTACACTCTGATTAAAGTAAAGGAACCGTTACATTGATGTGACTTTAATAATTGTGGGCTAAATTATCTATCTATCTATCTATCTATCTATCTATCTATCTATCTATCTGTCTATCATCTATCTAATCTATATATCTATCTATCTGTCTATCCATCTATGTCTGATATATATATACACTCACCGGCCACTTTATTAGGTACACCATGCTAGTAACGGGTTGGACCCCCTTTTGCCTTCAGAACTGCCTCAATTCTTCGTGGCATAGATTCAACAAGGTGCTGGAAGCATTCCTCAGAGATTTTGGTCCATATTGACATGATGGCATCACACAGTTGCCGCAGATTTGTCGGCTGCACATCCATGATGCGAATCTCCCGTTCCACCACATCCCAAAGATGCTCTATTGGATTGAGATCTGGTGACTGTGGAGGCCATTTGAGTACAGTGAACTCATTGTCATGTTCAAGAAACCAGTCTGAGATGATTCCAGCTTTATGACATGGCGCATTATCCTGCTGAAAGTAGCCATCAGATGTTGGGTACATTGTGGTCATAAAGGGATGGACATGGTCAGCAACAATACTCAGGTAGGCTGTGGCGTTGCAACGATGCTCAATTGGTACCAAGGGGCCCAAAGAGTGCCAAGAAAATATTCCCCACACCATGACACCACCACCACCAGCTTGAACCGTTGATACAAGGCAGGATGGATCCATGCTTTCATGTTGTTGACGCCAAATTCTGACCCTACCATCCGAATGTCGCAGCAGAAATCGAGACTCATCAGACCAGGCAACGTTTTTCCAATCTTCTACTGTCCAATTTCGATGAGCTTGTGCAAATTGTAGCCTCAGTTTCCTGTTCTTAGCTGAAAGGAGTGGCACCCGGTGTGGTCTTCTGCTGCTGTAGCCCATCTGCCTCAAAGTTCGACGTACTGTGCGTTCAGAGATGCTCTTCTGCCTACCTTGGTTGTAACGGGTGGCAATTTGAGTCACTGTTGCCTTTCTATCAGCTCGAACCAGTCTGCCCATTCTCCTCTGACCTCTGGCATCAACAAGGCATTTCCGCCCACAGAACTGCCGCTCACTGGATGTTTTTTCTTTTTCGGACCATTCTCTGTAAACCCTAGAGATGGTTGTGCGTGAAAATCCCAGTAGATCAGCAGTTTCTGAAATACTCAGACCAGCCCTTCTGGCACCAACAACCATGCCACGTTCAAAGGCACTCAAATCACCTTTCTTCCCCATACTGATGCTCGGTTTGAACTGCAGGAGATTGTCTTGACCATGTCTACATGCCTAAATGCACTGAGTTGCCGCCATGTGATTGGCTGATTAGAAATTAAGTGTTAACGAGCAGTTGGACAGGTGTACCTAATAAAGTGGCCGGTGAGTGTATATATATATATATATATATATATACACACATATTTATTTATTTTTTAATTTAAGAATATATTATATATAAAAAATATATATCAGACAGAGATGTTCCATGTTTTTCAAAGCTGTGTTAATGAAGATCTAACTTTAACAGACTCACTCGCATATGGATGCCATTTGTAAGCAGTGGTGAGAACACATAGGTCAGACAACACTTTAGTGTCTGTCCATCCATCTGTTTTCACATTACTTGTAAATTATAGAATCCTCTAGACCCAAATGATCATAAATCAGCTGAGGGAACATGTACACTTTAACCATCTGTCATAAAACAATGAATTAAATTCAGGCCTGTCAGAAAATACTGCTGCGAATTCGCCTTATTCCACAGCAGTAGAAATACAAAGACCCATCTCATTGCTGTAATTTATGACCTCCTTGGGAGATTTGGGTGATTAGGCTTTGGCCCACCAACACACAGAAAAACAGTAGGAACTCCAATAACTCCGAATGGAAATCTTAGGTCAAATTTATCAAACAAATCTAAGAGAAATCTATTTCTGTTTGGAAAAGAAGGAGATATATTGCGTGTTTAGTATACTAGTCCAACATCGGAACATTTGGCAGTTTGGTATTTGTGAGTTTTGGAATTTCCATCTTAAATAGTATCACCAATGGACATGTGATGTATTAGACATGAGTCCATCTTTAGCCAAATAAAATATACAACTGCAAGCAAAGAGGTTTCTCAATGTTAACAACAACATATTTGTTCAAATGATGTCACCAAAAATCTTGTAGGTAGAGCTAAAAAAAATAGCATAGATTCAGTGCTGGAAAAATACACTGATAGAAAGTGAAATATGGTAGAAACGGGCAACAAAAAACATTGTAAAAATGATAAAGTACTTCAGTGACTATTAAACTAAAACAGGCTTGTTAAAAGGGAAAAAAAGCATTCTTCTAAAAAAAAATCTCAGACACACATTTTTCTAATTTTACATTGGTTGAGAGATATACTCCGGGAGTTACGAAACACATGAATATAGACCATTGATAGGTATAGAATTTTCCTATTAAATCAATGATATATTACCGACATGCTTGAGTAGACAATATTTCCCACATTATCAGCAGGCCATTTAGTTACCGGATAACTTGGATTTTCCTTTATTTCATTTCCTCTGCTGATTAATGTTCAATTTCAAATAACTGAAAAATTTCACTGTATTACACTTACAATTACAACTAAAACCCCAAAGAAAAAATTCTAACATGGTGCCCCAGTTGCCATGTGTAATTGGCAGTGCCATGTGTGGGGCTTAATGACCTACTGGGTTCCATCAGATTCCAGAGTTCGAACTCTGCAACACCTTAATTTACATTGAATTATACAGGAATTTGTGGAACACCAAGTATGGAATCCTTGCATTGTAACATAGTAACATAGTATCTAGAGATGAGCGAATCGAATCCCACAAAGTGGAATTCAATCCGAATTTCAGGATAAATTCGATTCGCCTAGAAGCTGAATTTCCTTGTGCTTCGTGTCGGCGAATCGATTTATCCTGAAATAGTGTAAAAAACAGAAAAATCCATACTTACCTCTTTCATTTGCTCGCGACGGGCCGCCAGCCGCCAGCCGCCATCTTGATTGAAGATCCCGGGCGAAATCCCACGCGTAGTGACGTATGACGTCACCACGCCGGCCGGCGTGATGACGTAATCTCGCGCCGCGCGAGATTTCACTCCAGATCTTCAAGCAAGATGGCGGCGGCCGGCCCGTCGCGAGCAAATGGAGGAGGTAAGTTTGATTTAATGTATTTTTAATGTTTATTTCACACTGTTTTTACACTCAGACGCCGCGATCATGTATGAACGTGGCATCTGAAGGGTACAATGATGGGGGCGGCGCTATCGCAGCTCCCTGTCATTGCACCCACTACTTACAAAAAAATGCGCTTTGTGGCGAAGTAATTTGTCACGAAGCGAATTTTTTTTTGTAAAATTCCAACTTACCATCACCACCTCCTCAGGTAGAGAGTTCCATAGTCTTATTGCTCTTACCGTAAAGAATCCTTCTCTATGTTTGTGTACAAACCTTCTTTCCTCCAGACTCAGAGGATGTACCCTCATCACAGTCGCAGTCCTGGGGATAAAAAGATCATGGGAGAGATCTCTGTACTGACCCCTGATATATTTATACATAGTTATTAGATCTCCCCTTAGTTGTCTTTTTTTCTAAAGTGAATAAGCCTAATTTTGATAATCTTTCTGGGTACTGAAGTCCACCCATTCCAGTTATTACTTTAGTTACCCTCCCCTGAACCCTCTCCAGCTCTGCTATGTGTGCCTTGTTCACAGGAGCCCAGAACTGTACACAGTACTCCATGTGTGGTCTGACCAGTGATCTGTAAAGTGGCAGGACTAGGTTCTCATCACGGGCATTTATGCCTCTTTTGATGCAACCCATTATCTTATTGGCCTTGGCAGCAGCTGTCTGACACTGGTTTCTGCAGCTTAGTTTGCTGTTCACTAAAATTCCTAGGTCATTTTCCATGTCAGTGTTACCCAGTGTTTTACCATTTAGTATGTACTGGTGACTTGCATTATTCCTTCCTATGTGCATAACCTTACATTTGTCAATGTTAAACCTCATCTCCCACTTCTCTGCCCAAGCCTCCAATCTATCCAGAACCATCTGTGTACTGTCCTCTTCTGTGTTAATTACTTTACACAGTTTAATGTCATCTGCAAAAATTTATAGTTTACTGTGAAAGCCTTCTACAAGATCATTAATAAATATATTGAAGAGAATAGGGCCCAACACTGACCCCTGTGGTACCCCACTAGTGACAGTGACCCAATCTGAGTGTGTACCGTTAATAACCACCCTCTGTTTTTTATCACTAAGCCAGTTACTTACCCACATACAGACATTCTCTCCCAATCCAAGCATTCTCATTTTATATACTAATCTTTTATGTGGTACAGTGTCAAATGCTTTGGAGAAGTCCAGATATGCAACATCCATTGATTCGCCGCAGTCAAGTCTAGAACTTACCTCCTCGTAGAAACTGATTAAATTAGTTTGACATGACCGATCTCTCATGAAGCCATGCTGATATGGACTTTTTTGCTTATTTTCATTGAGGTACTCCAAGATAACATCTCTTAGAAAACCTTCAAACAGTTTACCCACGACAGATGTTAAACTTACAGGCTTATAGTTTCCAGGCTCTGTTTTTGGATCCTTTTTGAATATTGGCACCACATTTGCTATGTGCCAATCCTGTGGAACACTCCCTGCCAATATAGATTCCTTAAATATCAGAAATAAGGGTCTAGCTAGGACATTACTTAATTCTCTTAGGATACAGGCGTGTATGTCATCCGGTCCTGATGATTTGTCTATTTTAATCTTTTTAAGACGCCTGGGTCAGACAGGGCACATTTAATGGGGACTTTACTTTTATATTCTGCATTTCATCTGACAGTTTATTTTCCTCAGCGAATACAGTGGAGAAAAAAATATTTAATAGCTTAGCTTTCTCCTCATCGTTCTCTGCAACTCCCCCCTCATTACTCTGTAAAGGGCTGACATCTTCAGGTTTATACTTTTTACTATTTATATAATTGAAGAACATTTTAGGGTTAGTTTTACTCTCTTTGGCAATTAATCTCTCGGTCTCTAGTTTGGCTGCTTTTATTTGTCTTTTACATATTCTATTTTTTTCCTTATAGTTTTTCAATGCTTCCTTGCTATCCTCTTGTTTTAGCGATTTAAATGCTTTCTTTTTGTTATTTATTGCTTTATTTACAGTTCTATTTATCCACATTTTTTTTCTTGTTCCTTAACCTTTTATTTCCATAAGGTATGCACCTCTCACAATTAGATATTAGGATGCTTTTAAAAATCTCCCATTTTGTGGCTGTATTTTTTATTTTGAGGACTTGAGGCCTATGGCCTCTATTAGTTGGCTACATTTTGCTTATTTGAAGTTTGGTATTTTTCTTCCTCCCTGAAGAAACTCTCTTTGGAATGACAATTGGAAGGTTATTAATTTATGGTCACTATTATCCAGGTGTCCCTCAACCTGCACATCTGCTGTTCTGTCAGGCCTATTAGTTAATACTAAGTCCAGTATGGCCATCCCTCTAGTCGGCTTATGAACCAATTGGGAAAGGTAGTTGTCTTTGGTTATTGCCAAGAACCTGTTTCCTTTATGAGATATACACTCACCGGCCACTTTATTAGGTACACCATGCTAGTAAAGGGTTGGACCCTCTTTTGCCTTCAGAACTGCCTCAATTCTTCGTGGCATAGATTCAACAAGGTGCTGGAAGCATTCCTCAGAGATTTTGGTCCATATTGACATGATGGCATCACACAGTTGCCGCAGATTTGTCGGCTGCACATCCATGATGCGAATCTCCCGTTCCACCACATCCCAAAGATGCTCTATTGGATTGAGATCTGGTGACTGTGGAGGCCATTTGAGTACAGTGAACTCATTGTCATGTTCAAGAAACCAGTCTGAGATGATTCCAGCTTTATGACATGGCGCATTATCCTGCTGAAAGTAGCCATCAGATGTTGGGTACATTGTGGTCATAAAGGGATGGACATGGTCAGCAACAATACTCAGGTAGGCTGTGGCGTTGCAACGATGCTCAATTGGTACCAAGGGGCCCAAAGAGTGCCAAGAAAATATTCCCCACACCATGACACCACCACCACCAGCTTGAACCGCTGATACAAGGCAGGACGGATTCATGCTTTCATGTTGTTGACGCCAAATTCTGACCCTACCATCCGAATGTCGCAGCAGAAATCGAGACTCATCAGACCAGGCAACGTTTTTCCAATCTTCTACTGTCCAATTTCGATGAGCTTGTGCAAATTGTAGCCTCAGTTTCCTGTTCTTAGCTGAAAGGAGTGGCACCCGGTGTGGTCTTCTGCTGCTGTAGCCCATCTGCCTCAAAGTTCGACGTACTGTGCGTTCAGAGATGCTCTTCTGCCTACCTTGGTTGTAACGGGTGGCAATTTGAGTCACTGTTGCCTTTCTATCAGCTCGAACCAGTCTGCCCATTCTCCTCTGACCTCTGGCATCAACAAGGCATTTCCGGCCACAGAACTGCCGCTCACTGGATGTTTTTTCTTTTTCGGACCATTCTCTGTAAACCCTAGAGATGGTTGTGCGTGAAAATCCCAGTAGATCAGCAGTTTCTGAAATACTCAGACCAGCCCTTCTGGCACCAACAACCATGCCACGTTCAAAGGCACTCAAATCACCTTTCTTCCCCATACTGATGCTCGGTTTGAACTGCAGGAGATTGTCTTGACCATGTCTACATGCCTAAATGCACTGAGTTGCCGCCATGTGATTGGCTGATTAGAAATTAAGTGTTAACGAGCAGTTGGACAGGTGTACCTAATAAAGTGGCTGGTGAGTGTACAGGTTTCAGTTTCCCAGTCTATATCTGGGTAGTTGAAATCCCCCATAATAACGACCTCATTATGATTTGCCGCCTCGTCTATTTAGTTTAGAAGTAGATTTTCTGTGGACTCTGGTATATTAGGTGGTTTATAATAAACTCCTATCAGTATTTTATTATTGGTTTTGCCTCCATGTATTTCTACCTACAGTGACTCCACATGTTCATGTCCCTCACTTATATCTTCCTGGAGTGTGGGCCTTAGACAAGACTTTACATAAAGGCAGACCCCTCCCCCTCTCTGGTTTTGGCGATCCTTTCTAAACAGACTGTAACCCTGTACGTTAACTGCCCAGTCATAGTTATCATCCAGCCATGTCTCAGTTATTCCCACTATGTCGTAGTCCTCCTCACACATCACTAATTCCAGTTCACCAGTTTTGTTAGTCAGGCTTCTGGCATTAGTGTACATACAATTAAGAGGTTTATGTATATTTTTTACCCTACACCTTTCCTTCTGAACTGTTCCCTCCTTCCATTTCTCCCCCAGTTCCATTATTTCATCCCAGGTCTCTATCTGCACTATCTTCCCCTGTTATGTAATTTCCCTCCCCCCAGTCCCTAGTTTAAACACTCATCCAACCTTCTAGCCATCTTCTCCCCCAAAACAGCTGCCCCTTCCACATTGAGGTGCAGCCCCTCCCTACGATAGAGCCTGTAGCCGACAGCGAAGTCGGCCCAGTTCTCCAGAAACCCAAACCCCTCCTCCCTTGAGCCATGTGTTTACCTCCCTAATCTCCCGCTGCCTTTCTTATGTGGCTCGTGGTACAAGTAGTATTTCGGAAAACACTACCTTTGAGGTCCTTGACCTAAGCTTATGACCTAAATCCCTAAAATCATTTTTAAGGATGATCCATCTACCTCTAACTTTGTCATTGGTTCCAATATGGACCATGACTGCTGGATCTTCTCCAGCCCCTGCCAGTAATCTGTCAACCCGATCCGCGATGTGTCAAACTCGAGTGCCAGGACAACAACACACCATTCGACGATCCCAGTCTTTGTGACAGATCGCCCTATCTGTTCCCCTAATAATTGAGTCTCCCACTACCTGCACCTGTTTGGCCTGCCCTGCTCTCCTGGTCCCCTGCTTACTGGAGCTGACATTCCCCTGACTGGCAGAGGAAGTGTCCGGCTGCAGAAGTGCTCTCCCTGAACTGACATCCCCCTCATCTGCCAAACTTGTAAACTTGTTGGGGTGTGTCAGATCCGGGCTAGCCTCCCTGGCACTTTTCCCTCTACCCCGCTTTTTAACTGTAACTCAGATACCTACCTCACTTTCCTGAGCCTCTTCACTACCACCCTTCCCCATATCTACCCCATAGAGTGCTTGCTCAATGAGCAGCAAACTCTTTTCTAAATTGTTAGTGCTTCTCAGTGTTGAAACTTGCCGGGTTAGATACACAATGTGTGATTCCAAACGGGCAATTTGCTCACATTTTGAACAAAGATATGCACCCTCAAACTGCGGTTCCAGGACAGCATACATTAGACAAGACGTGCACTGGACTGCGCTGTCAATAATGGAACACATACTAAATGGGGATTGCTTAAAAAAATTACAATTTCATAGAAATGTAGGTTTGCCTTAGGTTATTATCAACCCCTTAACAATGTTGTCCAGCTGTTAATAAAGATGACCTATCGTCAGGATAAGTCATCAATATCTGATCATCTGGGGTCCGACACTTGGCACCTCTGCTGATAGGCTGTTTGACGAGGAGGATGCAAGCGCCGCTTACTGGTCTTTAAACAACACCTCGTCTCCTGTGGAGCGGAGGCATAGTGTAATTGCAAGCACTTGCTCCATTCACTGGAAGTGAATGATCAAGTGCATAGAGCGCTGCCTCCTCTTCAAACAGTTGATTAGCAAGCATTCAGCATTCAGATATTGATGACCTATTCTGACAATAGGTCATCAATATTAATGGCTGGACAACCCCTTTAAAGGCAACCTGTCACCACATACCTGGTGATGAATCCTTTTAACATGCCAGATGCCTGCTGGTCAGAAGATTCTAATGGTTTTTGTTCAGTCAATCGGTGGTGGAAGAAATGTTTTTTATGCTAATTATATCCTGGGTGCAATTAGGATAGTACCATTGCACCTCATTGCACCCAAGGCTCTACACATTTTCACAGCTGGCTACGCCCCCACCACTTTGTCTGACAAGGCTAAGCACTGAAGATGTACTCATGCCTGGCTCTGAAGTCCTGGGGGAGCACATTGGGGCCACCAATAAACATAGAACAAAGACCATTAGAATCTTCTGACCAGTATGCATCTGGCATATAAGAAGGATTTATCACCAGGTATGAGATGACAGATTCCCCTTAAAGTGACATCCTAGGCTTTAATTGCCACATTCAGAGAGCCATATCTTTATTTTCCAGTTATCCTATCTACAGGGTTGATAGTAGTGGGTCGGCACTCCTGGTCTGTTTTTTGTTGTTGTGGTGCTCAGTGGTAGAACATTTGAGAACAATTGTTTAGAGAAACCACGGCACTCACTTCTTTGGTATATTGTGAGCAGGGGCGTAGCTATAGGGGGTGCAGAGGTAGCAGTCGCTACCGGGCCCGGGAGCCTGAGGGGGCCCAAAGACCCTTGGACCACATAAGAAGACACACAGAGCACTGAGGGAAAGGGGGCCCAAGCTGAACTCTTGCACCAGGGCCCATGAGCCTTTAGCTACGCCCCTGATTGTGAGCAAATTCAGTTTATTCCATCACAGAGGTGTATGATACAGCTTGGTCAAGCTGTATCATACACCTCTGTGATGGAATAAACTGAATTTGCTCACAATATACCAAAATAGTGAGTGCCGTGGTTTCTCTAAACTATCTACAGGGGCATAGCTCATTGGCCCAGCTGCAAGACTTCAGCTTGGTCCCCCCCTTCCCTCAGTGCTTTATGGCCAGGGGTAGGAAAGCACATAGCCTTCGTGGTGCCTGAGGGAAAAATTGGAAACAAGCCCCCCTTGACGATTGCCAAATTCTTCACCTAACCCCTTCCCTCCAGCCAGAGGGGTAACTTGACCAGCATGCACTTTCTATAATACCAGTGTGTTCTTATGCGGCACAAGGGTCTTTGGGCCACCTCATGCTCCTGGGCCCGGTAGCGACTGCTACCTCTGCACCCCTATAGCTACACCCCTGCCTATGTATATAATGACTTGTTTTTTGTGGGGCGAGTTCTATTTTTCAGTGGCATAATTTTAGGGTGCATATAAGTCATCAATAAACTTTTATTGCATTTCTGTGGTGGAGGTGGAAAAAATAGTAAATCCACCATATTGCTTAGGGATTTGTTTAATGCCATTTGCTGTGCTGTATGAATACTATGTTCACAGGGTCATTACAACTGCCAAGGTACCAGGGTTGTCAACCGTCCAGAAATTCCTGGACAGTCCGTAAAAATGGGTGACATTTTTCCTATGTCCGTGAAAAAAAATAGATGTGTCCGCGATTTTTTTGAGGCTGGTGGTACTTGAATAGATTATTTTGGTGGTAATTATCATCATTTTACAGCTCACTGATAATGCTGGTGATGGGATCTTATCAGTATATTGAGCTATAGACTTGTATTACTTATAATCTTTATTATACATTATGGTTTTCCAATTTGTCCGTAAAAAATGTTTGCTGTCCATGATTTTGGGATAAGTTGTCCAGAAAAAAGAAAAATTTTGGTTGGCAACCCTGCAAGGTACCATGCATGTATTTGTTACTATTTCACTAATGTTTATTGTACATTTTTTATTATTCCCACTAGAGAACTTTAAGCGGCAAGCCATAATCACATTTATATTGCCAAGTTATACTTAGTATGCCAAATCATTATTGCCTGTCAGTGATAAACTGGCAATCTGTTAGTTCATATCTGAAGGTATTCAAGTGGATGGGTCTGACCTATGACTGAGCTGCATTACCGAACATAGCCACCAGAGTGCACTGTGACAGGGACTGCAGGAAAGTAGTCAATTTTTTGCTGATTATGAGATCCCAAAGAGTCAGATCTTTGCCAATCTTATATTATCTTAATATTTTTTAACTTTAAACCTATTTAGTGATCATGTATAGTTAGCTTGAGGAATGCTGCTATGCCTCTGTGACTTTCCCTTTACATATAACACAGTACCAGTGGCCCTTTTGTGCCCCACAGTAATAGTTCCCTTTTTCCCCTCCACACAGTGATAATAGCCCTGTTGTGCCATTGCAAAGTATTACTTCCCTGACTTTCTGCCTCCATAGAGTAATAATTCTCCCTTTGTGCCTTACAATGATTGTGCCCTCTTTTGTGCTCTTGCACATTAAAGGGGTTGTAGCATGAAAAATATTCTACAGTTTTCAAACCATCACCTAGATCTGAATACTTTTGTAATTGGATGTAATTAAAAATGTAGTTTAGTTTAAAAATTGCCTGTATAGCGCCACCTGCTGTTTGTTCTTTTTTCTTATTACTTTGTCCGAGTCACTGAGATGGCCGCACAATCTCAGTTTCATCCTTCAACTGCCTCCTGAGCTGTGATAGGGAGAGCTGAGACATGCCCCCTGAGCTGCAGCAGAAAAAACACCCCCCTTGAGCTGCCAGCTTGATATAAATCTAGCAGAGCAATGAATGGGATCTGTGGATCCATGTGAGGTGCAGGGCTGGTTCTAGCTCTGTTAGAAAGAGATTGCCATGTGCTATATGATGTCTAATTCTTTTAAAATAATCATGAGATAAGCCCTTTAATTACTTCCTTTGTGTCCCAAGGAGTAATAGTACTCACTGTGTGGCAAAGGGTTGGACTGCAGATCTTTGGGCCCACCAGAGGAGATGATTCTGAGGGTCCGTCCACTGTGTTTACAGGACATTTAGAAAAGCACAGTAATTTTGCACATGCAGGATGTATCATCAACATAATTTAATAGGATATCTGGTTCAGACACAGACTGCAGAGGGCCCTGTGCAAGAAAAATATGTGGCCCTCTTGTTATGCAGCAGTAAAACCTATTACAATTGTTAAAAGTAGTTAACATGCAGTTAGGACGCATTGTATTTCTTGATTAAATGGATTACTCAGCCGTGTTTTATTAGGGATCCATTACTGTATCCAAGCTTGAGCTCACCAGAGGATCCTGGTACTTTGGACATACAGTCCAAACCCGGTATGGCCTCACACTAACAAACCACTTAGTGGCCCCTAAATATTACCCTCTTTGTTCCCCAAGAAAAGTAATTTTGCCACTGCTGTGCTCCAACAAAATAATAGTGGCCCTCTAAAGTAAAAAAAAAAATTGAAGGTCTCCCTCCCCTGTAGCCCCTCTAGCCCCCTCTGTGTGATCCCAAAGAAATAATGCCACCTTTATTCCCAACAGTATTATCAACACAATAACAATTTTGCCATTGTGTCTCACCTTGTGCCACCTCACCCCTCATGTGGGCAATAATAGTTCCCACATTTCTGCATGCAAAACCAATAAAGCCTAATACTCCCTTAATCCTGTTTTCATGTCAAGTGGAGTTGCTTATTTAGCCTGGTGATGACATCCTATATCATGGTGGCCTACAGTATATGTAGTCCATCGTCTCAGAGGCTGAAGGCCTAAAGTGGCCTGTAGAGTCAACTGCGGCTCCCTAGTTTTCCATAGTATTTAATTACATTCACATTCATAGAACACATAGACATTTAAATGAGGCAGTCATGCTCCCTCGGGCACTATAAAAAAATCCAGGGCGTGTCTTTGCTGTCGATCAACTTCCAAGTCAATACCCCCATATCAATCAGGAAGTTCAGTGCTGTGGACCCTTTATGCTCTATGCTGAGGAAACATGCCAACAATGTTTTATCATGATGTTGAATTATTTTAAGAAGAAACTTTAAATTCCTTTCAGACTTTGTTGATTTAATTATAATTTTCATTATTTTTTTTTATTTAGCTTTATTATCTCATTAGAAACATGTGATGAGGAAACTGCTCCATAATGGGACAAACCTGCAAAAGGGATTAGGGTATGTAACCTGACCATTGAAGTTTGTTGGCCCATCTCATCTTCATGAGCTGCGGGTATGTTATGGCTCCACTAGTGTGACCACAGGGATTCCAGAGCTTTAGTGTACCACATCCTCCTACCAGCATCCTATTAGTTCACTAAACACATCTTCAATGTACAGGAGCAATGATGAACATAGCAGCTAAATGATTAATGAGTCACATGGACAGACCATGAACCCAGACCCACAGATTATACTTATTCAGAAATGGTAACTGTATGGATGTCCCACTATTAGAGCCAGAAGCCATGACGTGTACATTAAATTATCAGTAGACCAATAGGATGAAAAAAATATCACTTTTAACCCGTCCCGCTTTTTACTTCCAGCCTTCCCAGAGCCATAACTTTTAATTTTTCCATTCACATAGCCGGGACAAGTTGTATTTTCTAATGGCAGCATTTAATATTGCATATGGTGTAGTGAGGAACTAAAAAATAACTTTAAAATGGGATGAAATTGGAAATAAAACACAATTCCGCCACTGTTTTATGGTTTGTTTGTTTTTATAGGGTTCCCTATGTGGTAAAATCAACCTGTTACCTTCATTCTCCAGGTCAGTATGATTATAATACATTTTAATACTGAAAAAAAGAAAAACCTTGAAAAAATGTTTTTTTCTTTTCATTGTCATATTCTGACCCCTATAACTTTTTTGTAGTACATAGCTGTGTGAGGGCTCATTTTTTACAGGGCGATACTGTACATTTCTGTGATACCATGAAGTGTGTGTGTGACTTTTTGTTCACTTTTTATTCAACTTTTTGGGTCAGGTGAAGTGACAAAAAATGTCGAATTGGCCATTTTGAATTTCTTTTCCATAAAGCCATTCACCGTATGGGATTGGCATTGTTATATTTTAATATTACGAGTATTTTTGGACGTGGCAATTCCTACGATTTTTTTAAATTGTTTATTTTGAGGAAAGGGGGTTATTTCAACTTTTATATTTTTTTTTCTATTTTTAAAAAGTTTTTTTTAAAAAGATTTTGTCACCCTAGCAAGCAGATTGACAATTGTATTCTGTGTATTTATCCATCATTGGTATATACCAGTGATGGGTATCGGAGCCTGTTTGAGGCCTTGAGCCCAATCATGAAACACGTATGCAGGCACCTAGGAAACTGGCTGACCTTTTACCTGTGTGCTTGGCAGCTAATGGCATCTGTGTTGGTACCATGTTCATATATGCCCACATTCCTGAAAAAAATGATGTTTTAATATATGCAAATGAGCCTCTAGGAGCAACGGGGGTGTGGCTGTTACACCTAGGGCTCCGCTCTCACTGCAGCTACTGTGTCCTCTGCATTTTAAATGATAGGGCCAGGTGTGATGACGTTTACAGTGTCTGGTCCTGTCAAAGCGCATAGGGCCTCGCAGGTACAGAGAGAGAGCGAAGCCTCTAGCTGTTATCGCAATCTGTTAAAATAGCAGACGTTTTTACAATATTCTTGAAAGAAAATAGATGTATTCATGATATTTTGAGTCTGGTGATACTCGAGCAGGTCAGTATGACCATAAATGACACCATTTTACAGTTCACAGTAACGCCTGGTAATATATTCATATCAGTATATTGAGCTATAGACATACCGTATTTTTCGCATTATAAGATGCACTTTTTTTCCCCCAAAAGTAGGAGTAAAATTGCGGTGCGTCTTATAAAGCGAATACAAGTGAGTGCTTCCATTATGGAAGCGCTCACTTGTATGTTTTAGCTGCGGCACCTCCATCAGACCTCAGATCAGCCCACCCAGCCCCATAACAATAAAATAAAAACCTCTCTTATCTGTCCTGCGCCGCGGGTCCAGCGCTCCTCTGGCTTCCCGGGCCGGCGCTGCACTGTCCTGACTGCGTACAGTGCAGCGCCAGCCTTAGAAGCCAGAGGAGCGCCGGACCCGGGCAGGACAGGTAAGAGAGGTTTTATTTATTGATATGGGGCTGGATGGGCTGATCTGAGGTCTGATGGGGGCACACTGGGCTGTTTTGAGGTCTGATAGGGGCACAATGGGCTGTTCTGAGGTCTGATGGGGACACACTGGGCTGATCTGAGGTCTGATGGGCACACACTGGGCTGTTCTGAGGTCTGATGGGGCACACTGGGCTGTTCTAAGGTCTGATGGGGGCACACTGGGCTTATCTGAGGTCTGATGGGTAGACACACTGGACTGTTCTGAGGTCTGATGGGGACACACTGGGCTGTTCTGAGGTCTGATGGGGACACACTGGGCTTATCTGAGGTCTGAAGGGGGCACACTGGGCTGTTCTGAGGTCTGATGGGGGCACACTGGGCTTATCTGAGGTCTGATGGGGGCACACTGGGCTGTTCTGAGGTCTGATGGGGGCACAGTGGGCCGATCTGAGGTCTGATTTGGACACACTGGGCTGTTCTGAGGTCTGATGGGGACACACTGGGCTGATCTGAGGTCTGATGGGGGCACACTGGGCTGTTCTGAGGTCTGATGGGGGCACACTGGGCTGTTCTGAGGTCTGATGGGGGCACACTGGGCTGATCTGAGGTCTGATGGGGCACACTGGGCTAATCTGAGGTCTGAGGGGGGTCTGATGTGATGTCCTGAAATTTATGGGGGTCTGATATGAGGTCTGATGAAAAATATTTTTTTTTATCATTTTCCTACTCTAAAATCTGGGGTGCATCTTATCTTCGGGTGCGTCTTATAAAGCGAAAAATACGGTATATCACTCATCACGTTTGCTGCCCAGCTACTGTAAGTGCAGCACAAAGTATCCAAACAAGATGCAGCAGAACATATAATATTTTACTAATTTAACTTGTATTGTTGGTATATTTATTATGCTTAGAAATTTAAGGTTCTTAGGTGACTTTCTGATCAAATTATGTGAGCCCACCTGCCACAATAAGGCAGACTCACTAAGATGTGTCCCTACACTTTACAGTGTACTTTTACAAGAGGAGACCGACCATTCTGTCTTGGGCCTAAGACTACGAAACAAACTCAGAATTGGCAGGAAACTGTTTTATTCTATACTAATTAAAAATAGTTTTGGACATGTGAGAGGAGACCAAGATGGAGACAGTCACCCCCCCATCAAATATACAATGCAAAGGCTAGTCAGCAAATCTATTGTAATATTTAACATTGCTTTGATGCTTTATTTACTGGGCTGATAAATCTGAGGTTGTTAGCACACATTTTGATCAAATTATGGGAGCCTTTCATAACAACAAGGTGACTGGCAAATGGACTCATAAAATTTGATCACAATGTACACTGAGAGAACCTCAAGTTTCTAAGCATAGTAAATATAGCAGTAATGCACCAAGGTGCCAGTCACATGGTTATGTGTAGTGCATCAGTCCATTGGTCACCCACCATGATACTATTAGATCAGGGAGGCCACCCAGTACCTTCTAAATACACTCCATTCTCCTCCAACATCAAAAGGCCAGACTGCACACTTCAAAAATGATAATCGTGAGATATTAGCTAACATTTTTTGACAAATATACACAATTTCACAACCCACTTAGATTGGGTCCACATTTGGGCCCTCTCAAAGTGGCCTTAGAATGGGACATGTCAAAAATGGTTAGTGTGATTTATTGTGGTGTTTTAAACAATGATGAAGGAAACTTAATACCTACATATCCCAAGCTTGACTCATGTTCTCAGCAGATATAGTCAATGTAATGAGATTATTGCACTTATACACATACAAATACTGACACTTATAATTTCATCAATCTTATGTTGCTTCACTGCAAAGTCATGTATGCCTCATTTAGAGTGAACAAACCATGTCGTTTATTTTTGTACCTAACAGAACCAAAATATAGTTTGCTTTTCTTTAGCGGTACACACAAGTTAAGTGGTCACTAACTTGTCAATAATCTTTGCATAAATCAATTGTCCAGACAAATGTAAAAATATATATATATTATCAGAGAAAATGCTTCTTTCTCCTCTAATCAAGCTCTCCCCCTACTATATAAACATTCTCCCAATACAGCAGGAAATATCAGCCAATTCCTGGCTGAGGTGGGTCATTGAGAGACATTCATGTCCTTTTCTTGATGTGTTGAGACAGGAGCAGAAAGTGAAGCGCACTAGGAACCTGTGCACCATTGGAACACACGCAAATACACACTGTATACATATCTACTGTCCAAAGACATGTGCACATACTGCACACATACATGTAGACACCCACTACACATATGCACCATGCAGACATGAACACAGGACACATAAACTAGACACACTTGCCTTTAGATACCTCACTTTTTACTGCTCATCCCATTTCAGTAGTCTGGTTCTGTCTCCCCTCACACGTAATGTGAGACAGCAGGGAGTGTGGTTAGAGGCTGCACGCTGTGCTGTGAAGTGGTGACAGGGCATTCAGAGCAGGAGAATTACTGCCTGCAGAGGCCAGGAGGACTCAAGAAACGAAGAAGATAACAGGTTACAGGGCCTTCATTGAACAGCCTGGGGGCCTAAATAGGCTCTTGAGCAGCAGATATACAGGTCATCAGGACACAGTCTTGTGTATATCTAATGCCTACTGAATGAGAAGCAGAGCAGGACCTCAGGGAAGAAGCTTTACATGTTAGCAGCTGCTAATATATAAATAGCCGAGCGGTTTGATGCGCATCTAGTTCAGATATCAGGTGTCAAATCACCACCACAGCTCCACATGTGCAAATGCCAGGACCTGATGCCAGCAGCAGAATATTAATACGTGTGAAAAACAAGACATAAAGGGGTTGTATACCTTTGGGGCCTGTCAGACAGATCCCCACATGCATAGGTCATGTGACACATGGGGGACACAACACCACTGTGGCAAGTCATTGGCTGCAGAGGCACACATGAACGTGTTACCAAACATAGCCGCTATACAATGTATGGTGCTGTGCTTGGTAAGCTGCGAGAAGGTCACGGCACTCACAGGAATGCCGGTGCCTTTTCAAACATCTGATCGCAGGGGTCCCAGGTGTTGGACCTCCACCGATCAGATACTGATGACCTATGCTGTATCTCAGAAAAGCCCTCCCTTTAAGAAGCAGTTGATTGACATTTTATGCCTTTATTTGGTCTATGTTCTACAAGTACATTCAGATCCTTCTCTACAAGTGACTCCCCCAGTGTTACCTTCCCCTAGGACATAAAATGCACCAAGATAATTAGTACCCAGATGCATACATTTTCATTTATCCACATTTAATCTCATTTGCCAAGTCAGCCAAGAGTGTCCAAGTCAGCCTGTAGTTTATGGACATGTTCCATAGACTAAACAGTACTAAATAGCTTAGGATCATCTACAAAAATAGAAAAAGTGTTATTAATCCCATCCTTAAAGGGGTTGGCCACTTTCTGGCTACTGTTGACAAATGTGTTTGTCAGATGACTACATGACACATACTAGTATAGTCTTTGTTGATATTCTGTACCATTTTCTACATTTCATAAGGTACGCTCCCTTGTTGGTCAAGTCTTTTGTGCTGTCCACACAGAGATCCTGTCCATAAAATGGCTGCTGATGGAGAGTCATGTGTTCAGGCGGCAAATCACTCAGTCTCCTCCATTTAAACACTCTGCAACATTTGGTTATTTGAGTGGAGAAGGCTGAGTGATGTGTCTGGAGTTATTTTCGCTCGGTCATATGACCCTCCATTAGCGGCCATGTTCTGGACAGGTCTTCTCTGTGGACAGCGCAGAGGATTTGACCAATAAGGGGACATAAAATATAGCAAATGGCACAGAAAATCAACAAAGGCTATATTAGTGTCATATAGTCATCTTACCTACATTTTGGTCACTAGTGGCCAGAAAGTGGCCAACCCCTTTAATAAATTTGTGATTTGTAATTACAGCAACCTTTGTTATGTTCAAGTGACAACATGGCATATCACACGGGGTAAAAGTTGCATGGCACACTAAAGGTGGTGTCACCACAGCAACAGTCAGTGATAACCCATGGCAACACGCAGTGAGTTGTGGTTCACTGCTAAAGATGATTAATGTGTCTTTATTGTGCCCCACATGCTGTATATATAGGAGACAGAGTTAAGTACTGGGTCTTTGATATAGTTTTCGGGTGTGAGCTGGTCCCACCCCTCTAGTTGTGAGCTGCTATGAAGTGTGTAGTCAGCTCCTGTGTGGTCAGAGACTAAGTGTATAGTAAGCAGTCAGTATGTCAGAAGCTGGTGTGTAAGTTTCAAGGAGACGCAGCAGACTGTGATACAGCAGTCTTATCAGCCCTGAACTACTTCCAGCCTCTGGGAGAGAAGCACAGAACTTAACGGCCAGGTTGAACGGCCATTTCAAAGGACGGCGCATGGACAAAAAGTCAGTTGCAGTTTCCGCCAATAAACTTAACCTTCCGCTCTAATATCATAATCTCTTACATATATCTTTATTACATTTACAAACAGAAAGTTTAATTTGATTCTAACAAATCCTTCATGGTGCATAATTTTTTTGTCAATGAATATACATAAAATATGTTTAACTTGATTTAAACATTGGTTTATTTTCTGATGACACATTCCCTTTAAAAAGTTCCATACTGATTTTAGGTGCTGATTTATGTACAGTTAATTAAATTATACATCCAGAAATTATGCAACCTCCCCAACAGTATACTACGTGTTTCCATTTTTTGCCACTACATGCTTTCAGTGAACTGAAACATTCTTCTTTCCATGCGCCATAAGCCCTGGAGGAGCACAGCGGAGTATGGTAGTGGCTCTGGCTGTCACAGTGAATCACAGTGGCAATGTCCACCGAACCGGAGGTGAAACTTCCAGCACGCGGTAACTTCACGCGGCGCCAGCATTTAAATGCCCACACTGGCGTCCGCTTCACTGCTGCACCATCCTGAAGGCTTTAATACTTGGCCCTCTCTTTCAATCTGGTAAGCTTATGCCTACAAATTTTATTTTCCATTTTTAGGTTTAGACCTCATTTGTGTCTATATACCATGGTGATTCTTTTTGTTGCAGGTGTCTCCCCTTGGTTGAACATTATGGAATTTACATCAGTGATATACATCTTTGGGGGCTAAGTATATCTTATAATTTTTTTCCCTACACTATATGTTGTTTTTCTTTGATTACCCCCTGAGGAACCTATTTTGGGGAAACGTGTCGGGGTGCGTTTATAACCTATGTTTTTGGTGACTAAACGTAGATCATCAACATATCCCTTGTCACCGCATATCTATGATTATTTTTATTGTAGGGTATTTATAGGGTAGAGGTTAGGCATAGGAACGAGGACAGGGAATCCCTACCATCTGGGGGTATCCCTGGGCTGAGAAGCATAAGGGTGAAATAGGGATAGGTCACTATTCTCAGCTTTCTTGTCTTACCTACCACCCTGTTTATGTGTCCTTCACCATGGACACTTTTTAGGACTTTCACGTCACTAATCTGATATTAGTACTATGTTGACCCATCTAAGGATGACTAATACTACTACTACTACTACTAATACTAAACTTTTTTGAGATTTTCTCTAATTTTCTAGCATGATCTCTATATATTACATATTATATTTTTGTGAAGTTTTTCTTCAATCACAGTGGAAATCTGCACACACAGGCTCCCTAGGGCCAGGATAGTGAAAGTAGGGTGCACCCTTTCTTCCCTCTGGGCTCACCCTGATTTTAGGGCTCCTGCCTGATGGTAGTTGGGATGTCCTTGATGTTGTAGGTTTGATGCTGGTGCAAAGCGGGAGGAGCAGAGTGCAATAGCTGATATAGCAGTCAGTAACCAGGCCAGAGGTAGAAAACAAATGTCTTTCCTTACTAAATTGCAGAATGGTATCGAAACACAATTCACAGTGCAAATCTCTCAGATAGCTATGTATAGATTTAGGTAAGGAAGGGAACTATAGTACTTTTTCCTCTCTCTCAGCAGAATCTATGGCTAGAAATGTTACTCTTTCAATGCTGGCTGTAATTTACAACTAAATAACACAGGGTTTAAGATGCAACTGGCCAGGTCATGCCCCATTGTGAAGAGTGTATAAACAATGTCCCTCTCACTGCAGTAAAGTCTGTAGTTTTGATCAGAAAATACCTTACTGGCTGACTCCAATATTTGCTATGTAGATTCCAGACCCTCTTGGCTCTTTGCTTTATCTCCCACTATTTCCTAAGTTCTGTAGACATGGTACGATCTTTTACTCAGTAAATAATCCTCAGAGAAGGTGATTCTCTGGATCTTTGGTCCAGTCTTATGAGGAGTGGCGTACATGTAGCAGCTTCCTCGTTCTGCTAACACACTATTCTGACAACTGAGCTACGGTCGAATCCAGATAGACACCCTAGCTTCTTGCATGGGCTGTGTTAGAGTTAGTTAACTCCATCACTTCCATACATAACCATACTGGGAATATACATGGTATAAAATAAAACAACATTAAATAACAAAACAATTTTGCAAGTACCTTGATCTGGATTACTGCGCATGAAGAATGTGAAAACCTGCAAAGAAGGGACGTTATTCACAGCTGAGGGTTTGCTACAGTATTTCAAGCCTGTTCAATTATATGTGAGCAAAGCAAGCTTGATTCTAGGCTGATAGCTCTTTAAAATGAAAATAAGCATGAGAAACTGTATTATATTTTACGGTATATTTCACCTTGTTCAGGGGTCATAAGAAATAAAATGTCCTCTATGTTGTAATACTTTCCAGCTACATTGCTCCTTGTGCCACGTAGAATATCGGTGGTTCACTTGAGAGCATAAGTAAACTGGTTGGTAATGGGGACTAATGCAGAACAGTTGTGAGCTACATAATAATCAGTGTTGCCTGAAGCTGAAATCTTCCTTTAATTTGTGAAGAGAAACAATTGTTTTCTGCACATTACCCCTGGCCTGTGCTCATTTTCTGTTAACACATCATCCTTGACAGTTTTCTATGAGCTCTTCTCCCTAAGTGCACTGTGGTTGTGATTGTTCAATGCTTGCAGGCTAGTTTGATCTATAAAAAGAATAATATGGTCCGTTATAATGTGAATCAAACTGGAAGCCGTTGACAGACTTTTTTTTAAGGAATAGACTTTTTTTTAGAGTAAAGAATGTACCATAGTGGTAATGCTTAAAGAGGACCTGGAACTCTTAAATCTAAATACCTCCATGAATGTTACTCCAAATAGTCAAGTCTGATTTTTTTCATTGTTCCATTTTTCCCCAATTCCTAATTTATAGGGGTTAGAAGTTCACCTAATAAACAAATGTAGCATGGTTAGTCAGTAGGGCGGTCCCTGGCACTCAGTGCTCAATGGGGAGTGATCTTTACAGCTGTGGCGCTGTCTGCACTTATTGGATAGCATCAGAGCAGTGAACTTAACTCCCAATTGAACACTGAGTGCTATCTACAGGCACATTTGCTTATTGGGCACCAGAACGACCAGCCCTGATAATTAGGGAACGTGGAGGAACAACAGCAAAAGCATGCATTAGCTTACTTTTGTACACATACACTGAAATACTTAGATTACAAAGTTTTAATCCGCACTGGGGGCATTTCTTACTGGCACATGATTTGGGGGGCATCTATGGGGGTGGGATACTTTTTACTGGCACATTATTGGGGCACTTCTGGCACATTTTGGGGGCACTTCTGGCACATTATTGGGACACTTCGTTCTGGCACATTATTGGGGGGCACTATGAGGGCACTTCTTACTGACACATTATTGGGGAGCACTATGGGGGCATTTACTGGCACATTATTGGGGGGCACTATGGGGACATTTCTTACTGGCACATTATTGGGGGGCACTATGGGGACACTTCTTACTGGCACAATATTAGGGGGCACTAGGGGGGCACTTACTGGCACATTATTGGGGGCACTATAGGGACACTTCTTACTGGCACATTATTGGGGCACTTCTTACTGGCACATTATTGGGGGGCACTATGGGACAACTTCTTACTGGCACATTATTGGGGGGGCATTATGGGGACACTTCTTACTGACACATTATTTGGGCACTTCTTACTAGCACATTATTTGGGCACTTCTTACTGGCACATTATTGGGGGCACTTCTTACTGGCACATTGGAAGCATTACTTCTGGGGCACAGTAGGGACATTAGTACTGTTGGGGGCACTATTACTAACAAGTGCACTCTGGCAGAGAATTATTAGTAGGGACTTTGGGAGCACTATTACTGTGGGGGGCACCCTGGCATAGTATCAGCATAGCACAGTTATTTCTGGGTGAGGTTATGTTTACACTATTACTGTCAAGGGCACTATTTGCTGGGCACAGTTATTTTAGGACACTGTGTGCCAATAATTATTGAAGGGCACTATCTGTGTGGTACTAGTGGCACAGTACTGGGGGTGCTAGGATGATTTGTCCAGAAGACGGGAGGATGATGGAAAAGTAATAAACTAAGATTTTTTCAAACTGCAGAGATGAGAAATGGCGTCCGGTCTGAAAGGAGAAGATGAGGAAAGAGAACGTCTACATCAGAGGAGACATCACTGGATGTAAGAGGTATGGGGCGCTGTATTAGGCTACATTCACACGAACGTTGTGTTTTGCAGTCTGCAAATTGCGGATCCGCAAAAAAAACGGATGATGTTCCGCATGGCATCCGTTTTTTTTGCGGATCCACTGTAACAATGCCTATCCTTGTCTGCAAAACGGACAAAAATAGGAATGGACATACAGATGCGGACAGCACACAGTGTGCTGTCCGCATTTTTTGCTGACCCATTTAAGTGAATGGGTCCACATCTGAGCAGCAAAATATGCGGATCGGAGGTCGCAAAAACAACTGTCTCTGAATGTAGCCTTACCCTGTATGTTCTGTAGTGATATACGTAATGTTAGGAGGGAAAAGGTTATGATGAGAATTTGGCATTGGGCGGAAGGTTCAATTTTTGACTTGGCCGGCAGAAAAGCTAGGTGCACCAGCGCTGAGGGAAAGGGAAGGGGGGCCCAAGCTGAACTCTTGCACCAGGGCCCATGAGCCTTTAGCTACGCCCCTGCACTCATGTTTTTTCCAAGTGGATGGTGAAGAACTTCAAGGTTTTATAAAGGGTTTCTTTTTAATTGAAAGCAAAAGATTGTGACCTTTTTCACCTAAGTGCTAAAAAAATAAATACATAAAGTTCTACTAAAAAGACACAATGAAAACTAGATGTGATCTATCACAAGCCCTTTCCGAAAGGAAAAAGGACCCCACAAACCTTCCCCAACCTTTTTAGCCACAGAAGTCAGGGATTGATGGCCTTCCTTCACCCAAGCTTAAGGAAAGCTTGTCTTGCTCCTGGCTTCCAGCCTCGGGTTCACCAGGAGGAAAGATTTGGTCTGGCTCCACCAGAAGGAAGGGTCAAGGAGTTGAAAGATGGCCACTCACAGTATCCTAGTCTACCAGGAGGGACTTCCCATAAAGTCACCGGCATCTTGAAATAGTCTGTGTGACAAACAAAAGTGTGCACACAGTGACATAAAAAATAAGTAAGTATATATGTGGTATATTATGGTCTGGAGAGATTTCTGCAGACAGATTTGGGGTCAGGGTCAATAAATTCTTGTATGGCAAGGAACAGAAAACTGAAGACTGCCATGTTTATCGACTGAGGGAGACCCTAAAGCAACATGTTTGATAGAAGACTTGGGGCTGAATATCAATCAAAGGCTCAATTTGAAAATTTGTACAGTTTAAATCCTGTAGGTACTGTTACTGGAGCAAATGTTCAGGAAGAGTCACAGTAGTAATACTGTTTTTCAGTTCACCAACCAAGGACGGATTGGGAACTTAAAGTGGCCCTGGAAAAATTACTAAAAGTGGCCCCATTTTGTAGTTGGATCCAAATTGATAGAAGGCAGGGCCACCAATACCATATTTTGGCACATTATACAACCCCACAGAGCCAAATTCCACAGTCCATCACAAAATACTGCCAGCAGCACAAAATACATTCCCAAAAAACTTCCACTAGCTGGCCGTGAGGAGGGCCCAGGTGGCCCCCTGGGCATCGGCCCACCAGGAAATTTCCCTGTAAGATCTATGGCCAATCCGCCCCTGTCACCAACTATCAACCTTTTGGTATGGTGGCACCATCCTAATAGCTCCACTTAGTTACTACTGCAAAGGGAGTTTCTTTTTTCCCCCTGTGTTTAGTTATGTTGCTGTTCCATGAGCATTTGGAGTTCTGTGTCCTTCCACAAGGCACAATCATGTTTAGTGTTATTTTGTGCATTGATGCAACAGATGCTGGGATTTTGGGAAACCACATCTAATATTCCATAGTACAGTGCTAAAAAAGTGAGTCAATGAAATGTGTGAATATACCCTAACTATAAAGCAGGGGTTCCGCAGTGTGCTGGTGGCCCACTGCATAAGGGCTTAATATGATTGGCTCATTTTTCTTCCTATCTCAAAGGCTGTGTTTGGGAGAGAGAGCTAATTATCCAGCCCCATGGCTTAGTTTCTATATGGCTGTTGGGTGTGGCAATGTCCACAGCCATCTAGCTAGATGCTGCTGGGTAGTGTATGGCTGATATATGAGAGAAGAAGCAGCAGACAGTGATACTCCTGCCCTGTGAGCCAAGAGCAACCAGAAAATCCACTGCAACAATTGCCAGCCTCTGAGGAAAAGAAGTGTTCTGCCCAACAGAAAGTTTATCAGCCTCGCAAAGAGGGTACTGGAAAATTAAAGTCAGTGAAGGCAATGCATTTATGCATGCTTTGGATTTCATGGCATCTTGGTTGGGGTTTGAAGTCTTACACCCCCTACAATACCAGTCTTTCTTTTAAAAGACTATACCCTGCAGCTGGGTATTGTAGAAATACTGTATAGTATATAACCATATATACATTTCTGTATTGTACAGAAAGATATTAAGAGAAGCAACCATTATACTGACCATTATTCCCTTTATGCAGCCTTTGGGAAAGCTGATTTATGCAATGTGTCAAGACTGCCTATCCTTGCAAGAGCACCTATGTACTAATTGCTGAGTTGCTTCAGTAAAGTTCATATATCCAAAAAATAAAGCCTACCACTTGGGCACAGCCCCAAAAGAGATACCACTATAACCTACAAAAGGAACTGTATAATGCCCTCAAAGAAAACAACTCAATTCAATAGCAAATTATTCAATCTTTATTAAATACTAGCAGAAAGACCCGGCTTCGCCTGGGTATATTTCATCTATTTATTTAATGTTTCTGTGTGTCATTGCAGAGAGAAAGTCAATGCAGCTGACAGAAATTGATTTTTACCTTCATTTTTTTAATCCCTATTGGCTGCAGAGTGGGAGGGGGTGTGGTTTAATGGAACACGGGGGGGGGGGGGTTAAGTCCTTCATTTCAGGGTGGCCTGAATTATAGGTTAATGCCATGGTAATTTGAGGAAACACAATGGGTGGAAGAAAACATTGCTTTGCGCGGGTATATTTAATCTATTTTATTTAATGTTTCTGTGTGTCGTTGCAGAGAGAAAGTCATCCTCCCTCCCATCCCTGCAGCTGACAGATGTTGATTTTTTACCTTCAATTGTTCAATCTCCATTGGCTGCGGAGTGGGAGGGGTCATGGCCTGACTGAGTCGGGGGCGTGACGTTGCAAGACCTGGGGCGGGGTTTTAAATCCTTCTTTTGATGGTGGCCAGAATTACAGGTCGATGCCATGGTAATTTATGAGGACACGCCATGGGAAACAGTGGAAGAAAACATTGCTTTGCACGGGTATATTTAATCTATTTCATTTAATGTTTCTGTATGTTGTTGCAGAAAGAAATCCAACTTCCCTCTCACCCCTGCAGCTGACAGAAGTTGATTTTTACCTTCATTTTTTCAATCCCCGTTGGCTGTGGAGTGGGAGGGGTCGTGGCCTGACAGAGTCGGAGCATGGTTTCGCGAGATCTGGGGCGGGGGTCAGAGTGGCATGAATTACAGGTCGATGACATGGTAATTTATGGGGACCCGCAATGGGTAGCAGTGGAAGAAAACATCTTTTATTAGTACTGAATGGTCTTAGTCTAAAATTAGTCAATTTCATCTACGATTTTTGTGTGTCGTTGCAGAGAGAAATTCACCCTCCCACCCCTGCAGCTGATTTTTTTCAATCCCTGTTGCCTGCGGAGTGGGAGGGAGCGTGGCCTGGCAGAGTTGGGGGTGTGTATTATCAAGATGCTTTGAACGGTTGTAGTCTGAAATTAGTCTATTTCATCTAAAATTTTGTGCGTCATTGCAGAGAGAAATTCACCCTCCCACCCCTGCAGCTGACAGAAGTTTATTTTTCCCTTCATTCTTTCAATCCCTGTTGGCTGCGGAGTGGGAGGGGGCGTGGCCCTACAGAGTTGGGGGTGTGGCTTAGCAAAGCGCTTCGCATAGGTGATTTAATCTATTTCATTTAATGTTTCTGTGTGTCGTTGCAGAATGGCTGCAGAGTTGGGGGCGTGACTTAGCAAGACGATTCGAACAGTTGTAGTCTATAATTAGTCTATTTTATCTAAAATTTTTGTGTGTCGTTGCAGAGAGAAATTCACCCTCCCACCCCTGCAGCAAACAGAAGTTTATTTTTACCTTCATTTTTTCAATTCCCATTGGCTGCGGAGTGGGAGGGGCGTGACCTGACAGAGTCGGGGGCGTGGATTAGCAAGGCGCTTCACATGGGTGTATTTAATCTATTTTATTTAATGTTTGTGTGTGTTGTTGGAGAAAGAAAGTCAACCTCCCACCCATCCCTGCAGCTGACAGAAGTTGATTTGTACCTTTATTTTTTCAATCTCTGTTGGCTGCGGAGTGAAAGGGGGTGTGGCCTGACAGAGTCGGGGGCGTGGATTAGCAAGACGCTTCACATGGGTGTATTTAATCTATTTTATTTAATGTTTCTGTGTGTTGTTGGAGAAAGAAAGTCAACCTCCCACCCATCCCTGCAGCTGACAGATGTTGATTTGTACCTTTATTTTTTCAATCTCTGTTGGCTGCGGAGTGAAAGGGGGTGTGGCCTGACAGAGTTGGGGGTGTGGCTTAGTGAGACCTGGGGCGGGGGTTTTAAGTACTTCTTTCAGGGTGGCCTGAATTAAAGGTCAATACCATGCTTATTTATGAGCCCACGCAATAGGCAGCAGTGGAGGAAAACATCTTTTATTACTACTGAACTGTAGTAATAGAAAAAAACATAAGTTATATTTATGGTAACCGGAATACCTTTAACAGTGTCAGTGAATAGAAATGGATGAGATCCTCAGCTGCTGATAATTACCTGGTTGTTATGGAAACCTGCCCTCCCTGTGTGTGCCTTTGCAGAGAATGGCAGTTGGAGTTTAAAACCAAAGTTCCCAGTTGTAATGTTGGCTAATGGAGATCATATTTTGGGAATATCTCAGGAACGGTATGTCCTAGAGAGATGAGACCTGGTCTAAAACCTTCCCGGACACCTGATGTACCTGTGTGCCGAATTTGGTGAAAATCGGTCCAGTAGTTTGGTCGCGCATAGAGAACAGACAGACAGACAGACAGAAACTCATTTTTATATTATTAAGAGATTAAAATTACATCACTAAAATAGAGGAGTCCATACATATAGGAGACAAAAGATAAAAGGCAAATAAGGGGGGACTATACACCTGCGTCTAGGCCTAAAATAAATCACACAGGCCGGAAAAACGTACAGTGGGCCAGTAAAATTGTTGGCAGGTCACACTAAAATACGCCATAACAAAGAAAATTGTCCCCAAAGCTCATATATAAATTTATAAAAAGGTAACCAACAGATTTACCAATGGAATAGAGCTCAAAGATAATCATGGCAGTACGTTACCAGCTTAGCAGAATAATCACAAGGGCATCGCAGGTGTAGTCCCCCGTTCACCCGACGCGTTTCGCCGGTATGGCTTCGTCAGGGGTGACAGAGAAATGTGGGGAACAGTGTTCACAAGAGGGTTTAAATAATGCCACAACAGGTGGCAGGGATTACCTCATCATCAGATCCGGGATCGCGTGTATCGGGGCCTCCATGACCGCGCGCAGACAAAGTCTCGCGAGAGGATGGTAGTCACGGTCAAGCGATACCCGGTCCGATGATCACATGATCGGAGATGAAAACACAGTAAGTCTAAAAGCGAAGGGATGGATCGCTCATCACATGATCAACCACGGTCACATGATTTAAAACAATAAAGACACAGAAATCAACATAATCATTACGTGATTACATACATATAAAGGACATGGACATGATTATTATTACACTAAAATATCAGAAGGAAAATCCATATATATACACAAAGGTGTTTAATTACCATATCTGGGATATCAATTAATTAATGTGTGTGAACAAAATTATGTGTAAAAACACAAACATTGAATATTCATTATATACAAAAATATTTTTTTAAAAATATATATATGAAAAATAAATTAATAAAATGAAAAGTGAAAAAAGTGAACCAACAAAAGAAAAAATGAAACATGCAGTGCAAGTGCAAAGTGCCCAATGCCAAAGGTGCTCATTGTGCAAAAAAGGAAATATCCCAATACAGGGAATAAAATTCAGAACAATATTGTACAGAAAAAACAAGAGGAATTATATCCCATTCCAGGATATAAACATAAGTCCATTCCTATACAAAGAACAAGAGGGATTATATCCTGTTATCAGTTTTAAAATTCTCGTGTGTGTGAAAAAATCCAAACCTTGTCCATTACCCATAGATGTATGGAAATATCTATACTGTGTCTCTCCATTGTCAGTGATTTTGAAAAAACCTAAGACTGAAAGAATCAAAAAACAATTAGTGATCAAAGATGAATATAAACCCACGCCCTTAGTATGACAAAAACATAAAAGACAAATTAAAATAAAGACCCTCCAATATCTACCCCAGTCGGAAAGGAGTAGAAACAAAAGAAGAAAAATTAAGAAAAAAATCCAGCAAAGGAGTATAAGGTAAGTAAAAGGAGTGAGATATGTAATAGAGGACAAAAACAACAAAACCCCCCAAATTAAACTCATCTACAGGAAGGGCACAAAGCTATTGTACTCATTCAAGCCTAATGGAGACAACATACCCAATTTATAGATCCAACGTGTCTCTTTTTGAGCGAGGCAACATTTCCAATTGCCCCCCCGAATAGCTTGATATACGCAATCAATACCTATCACCCTTAATAGGTTCGCATCACAATGATGGTGTAATTTAAAGTGTTTGGGCAATGTTTTTAATCCAGATATAAATTCACTTTCAGTTGCAGCCACTATATCACGAACATGTTCTCTTACACGTTTCTTCAGCTCACGGGTGGTCATGCCGATGTAAATTCTTTTGCACGGGCAGGTGGCATAATAAATGACACCTACAGTTGTACAATCTATTTTGTGCGTAAATTTGTATGTTGTTTGTCCCCTAGAATCCTGGAAAATATCCACATGATCAACGTTTACACATGCAACACATTTCCCACAAGGGGAACAGCCCCACCTGGGACCCCTGGACCCAAAAACCACACCAGGTTTCTCACCTTGATGATGGCTATGAAGCAAAGCATCTTTTAAGTTCATGGATCGCCGAAAAGTTACTGCAGGGCGTTCAGGTAGGTATTGAGCCAAGTCTGGATCATTCAATAAAATCGGCCAGAATTTTTGCAGTGCTCCCTTGACCAAATCCATCCTGGAATTAAAATTGGTAATAAACCGAATGTTATCCATAGATCCCATTTTCTGTTTCTTTGTAATTAATAATGCCTCTCGTTCACTGTTATTGGCTCGTCTCAGGGCACATTTCAGCGATCTATTGCTATACCCACGTTCACGGAACCGTACTAAAAGTTCCTTGGCCCGTTTTTTGGAATGTATGATCATTAGAACAAATCCGTTTCAGGCGCAAAAATTGCCCAACTGGAATGTTATCTATCAAATGACCTGGATGAGCAGAAGTAGCATGCAATACTGTGTTCGTAGCAGTAGGCTTACGATAAAGGTCAGTTTGAATAAAGCCATTTGCATCCACACTTAGTTCAGATCTAGAAAATCTACCTTCTCATGGCTCCACTTGTACGTCAAATTAATGTTGTACTCATTGCGATTAAGGGCGGCCATGAAGATATCCAACTCCTGTGGGGTCCCCTGCCAGAAAAACAAAATGTCATCAATAAATCTTGTCCAAAACTGGACAGGTTTGCATAGGACGGCGCAAAGGCCGCCCCCATGGCCGCCCCTTGTCGCTGGAGGTAAAAATTCTCTCTGAACACAAAAAAATTGTGTGTCAAAGAAAAATGCAAAAGCTGGCCAATAAGCTCACCAAGTTCCCTATCTACATTATTCAAGAGAAACATATGTGTCACTGCATTAATGCCATCAGAATGTCAGATCGATGTGTATAAAGATTGCACGTCGCAAGTGACCAACAACATATCTCCTTGAATGTGGATGCCATTGATCTTTCTCAAAAGATCAGAACTATCTCTGATATAAGTTGCATCTTATATCAGAGATAGTTCTGATCTTTTGAGAAAGATCAATGTACTCAAATCACAATCCAATTTCAACATGCACCTGGATAAAGGGTGCTAGAATACAACCCACGCTAATTAATCTGTATAATAAATATAGGGTGTGCGTTTAAAACGTAACATTTACTAGATATCTTTAAAAATTTAGCCCACAATAGTACAATAATAATGATATAGTGCTCACATGAACCAGTGCAATATAAGGGAATGCAACCTTACCACTTTGCATGGACAAGTATATACAAGTATAGAAAAGAAACAGGGGTCTGACCTAGGGGTACCGGGTCTCTAACCACTGAGTAGCCCTGTGCACATACTAGCTACATACAAATGGAATATAGCACTCCATGGTCAGCCATACCCTTTTCCTAGACTGTCCCTCTCTCTGTCCCTGAAAAAGACAGATGACTGCCCGATAATTCGTCAGAGATAGAGGATTAGGGATCCCTCGTACTAGAGAAAAGGAAAAGAAAGAAGTCCCAACGCGTTTCCTTGGCAATCAAGCCAATTCATCAGGGGATATTCACAAGTGGTTGTAGCAGGGCCAGCGCTGGTTCTCCGTCTGGATTCCCCACATGGGTCCGGATGAGCCCCAGTGTTTGGCTCTAATCCGGCAGTGAAGGTGAGACATGTAACATCCACTCTGGTCAGTGCACCAGGTGGATTTAAATGCACTCTCCTTACTAACAATTTACCCTCCCCCATAGTAGGAGTGGTGGGTTAAGGCCTGCCTCCAGATTCTACATACCTTGATGGGCGCGCACTTGCTTCTAAGCTGGAGTGCGTTCAAACTCCATCATGTATCACCCGGGTCTCG
This sequence comes from Rhinella marina, assembly GCA_900303285.1. Classification (NCBI taxonomy): domain Eukaryota; kingdom Metazoa; phylum Chordata; class Amphibia; order Anura; family Bufonidae; genus Rhinella; species Rhinella marina. The sequence goes on from ONZH01013702.1 coordinate 88,131, forward strand.
CCGCATCGCGCGCGCACAGCGCACGCCCCCCTGACATCGGGGGCAGCGCATGCGCACACATTGATGCCGCACCAATTACCCGTGGGCAGCGCTCATCAGCGCTCAATCCAGGGCAAGCCTGGGAGATGCGGGGGGTGTCGATGACGTATGGGCACCGTCATCTAGGGTAATTGGTGCGGCATCGATGTGCGTGCATGCGCTGCCCCCGATGTCAGGGGAGCGTGCGCTGTGCGCGCGCGATGCGGCGAGACCCGGGTGATACATGATGGAGTTTGAACGCGCTCCAGCTTAGAAGCAAGTGCGTGCCCATCACGGTATGTAAAATCTGGAGGCAGGCCTTAACCCACCACTCCTACTATGGGGGAGGGTAAATTGTTAGTAAGGAGAGTGCATTTAAATCCACCTGGTGCACTGACCAGAGTGGATGTTACATGTCTCACCTTCACTGCCGGATTAGAGCCAAACACTGGGGCTCATCCGGACCCATGTGGGGAATCCAGACGGAGAACCAGCGCTGGCCCTGCTACAACCACTTGTGAATATCTGTCCCCTGATGAATTGGCTTGATTGCCAAGGAAACGCGTTGGGACTTCTTTCTTTTCCTTTTCTCTAGTACGAGGGATCCCTAATCCTCTCTCTCTGACGAATTATCGGGCAGTCATCTGTCTTTTTCAGGGACAGAGAGAGGGACAGTCTAGGAAAAGGGTATGGCTGACCATGGAGTGCTATATTCCATTTGTATGTAGCTAGTATGTGCACAGGGCTACTCAGTGGTTAGAGACCCGGTACCCCTAGGTCAGACCCTTGTTTCTTTTCTATACTTGTATATACTTGTCCATGCAAAGTGGTAAGGTTGCATTCCCTTATATTGCACTGGTTCATGTGAGCACTATATCATTATTATTGTACTATTGTGGGCTAAATTTTTAAAGATATCTAGTAAATGTTACGTTTTAAACGCACACCCTATATTTATTATAGAGAAAGATCAATGGCATCCACATTCAAGGAGATATGTTGTTGGTCACTTGCGATGTGGAATCTTTATACACATCGATCCGACATTCTGATGGCATTAATGCAGTGACACATATGTTTCTCTTGAATAATGTGGATAGGGAACTTGGTGAGCTTATTGGCCAGCTTTTGCATTTTTCTTTGATACACAATTTTTTTGTGTTCAGAGAGAATTTTTACCTCCAGCGACAAGGGACGGCCATGGGGGCGGCCTTTGCGCCGTCGTATGCAAACTTGTTTTTGGGGCAATGGGAACGAGAAATATTTATGTCCAATCCGGTAGATCTTATTGACAGTCCAATTTTGGACAAGATTTATTGATGACATTTTGTTTTTCTGGCAGGGGACCCCACAGGAGTTGGATATCTTCATGGCCGCCCTTAATCGCAATGAGTACAACATTAATTTGACGTACAAGTGGAGCCATGAGAAGGTAGATTTTCTAGATCTGGAACTAAGTGTGGCTCCAAATGGCTTTATTCAAACTGACCTTTATCGTAAGCCTACTGCTACGAACACAGTATTGCATGCTACTTCTGCTCATCCAGGTCATTTGATAGATAACATTCCAGTTGGGCAATTTTTGCGCCTGAAACGGATTTGTTTTAATGATCATACATTCCAAAAAAAACGGGCCCAGGAACTTTTAGTACGGTTCCGTGAACGTGGGTATAGCAATAGATCGCTGAAACGTGCCCTGAGACGAGCCAATAACAGTGAACGAGAGGCATTATTAATTACAAAGAAACAGAAAATGGGATCTATGGATAACATTCGGTTTATTACCAATTTTAATTCCAGGATGGATTTGGTCAAGGGAGCACTGCAAAAATTCTGGCCGATTTTATTGAATGATCCAGACTTGGCTCAATACCTACCTGAACGCTCTGCAGTAACTTTTCGGCGATCCATGAACTTAAAAGATGCTTTGCTTCATAGCCATCATCAAGGTGAGAAACCTGGTGTGGTTTTTGGGTCCAGGGGTCCCAGGTGGGGCTGTTCCCCTTGTGGGAAATGTGTTGCATGTGTAAACGTTGATCATGTGGATATTTTCCAGGATTCTAGGGGACAAACAACATACAAGTTTACGCACAAAATAGATTGTACAACTGTAGGTGTCATTTATTATGCCACCTGCCCGTGCAAAAGAATTTACATCGGCATGACCACCCGTGAGCTGAAGAAACGTGTAAGAGAACATGTTCGTGATATAGTGGCTGCAACTGAAAGTGAATTTATATCTGGATTAAAAACATTGCCCAAACACTTTAAATTACACCATCATTGTGATGCGAACCTATTAAGGGTGATAGGTATTGATTGCGTATATCAAGCTATTCGGGGGGGCAATTGGAAATGTCGCCTCGCTCAAAAAGAGACACGTTGGATCTATAAATTGGGTACGTTGTCTCCATTAGGCTTGAATGAGTACAATAGCTTTGTGCCCTTCCTGTAGATGAGTTTAATTTGGGGGGTTTTGTTGTTTTTGTCCTCTATTACATATCTCACTCCTTTTACTTACCTTATACCCCTTTGCTGGATTTTTTTCTTATTTTTTCTTCTTTTGTTTCTACTCCTTTCCGACTGGGGTAGATATTGGAGGGTCTTTATTTTAATTTGTCTTTTATGTTTTTGTTATACTAAGGGTGTGGATTTATATTCATCTTTGATCACTAACAGTTTTTTGATTCTTTTAGTCTTAGGTTTTTTCAAAATCACTGACAATGGAGAGACACAGTATAGATATTTCCATACATCTATGGGTAATGGACAAGGATTGGATTTTTTCACACACACGAGAATTTTCAAACTGATAACAGGATATAATCCCTCTTGTTCTTTGTATAGGAATGGATTTATGTTTATATCCTGGAATGGGATATAATTCCTCTTGTTTTTTCTGTACAATATTGTTCTGAATTTTATTCCCTGTATTGGGATATTTCCTTTTTTGCACAATGAGCACCTTTGGCATTGGGCACTTTGCACTTGCACTGCATGTTTCATTTTTTCTTTTGTTGGTTCACTTTTTTCACTTTTCATTTTATTAATTTATTTTTCATATATATATTTTTAAAAAAATATTTTTGTATATAATGAATATTCAATGTTTGTGTTTTTACACATAATTTTATTCACACACATTAATTAATTGATATCCCAGATATGGTAATTAAACACCTTTGTGTATATATATGGATTTTCCTTCTGATATTTTAGTGTAATAATAATCATGTCCATGTCCTTTATATGTATGTAATCACGTAATGATTATGTTGATTTCTGTGTCTTTATTGTTTTAAATCATGTGACCGTGGTTGATCATGTGATGAGCGATTCATCCCTTCGCTTTTAGACTTACTGTGTTTTCATCTCCGATCATGTGATCATCGGACCGGGAATCGCGTGACTGTGACTACCATCCTCTCGCGAGACTTTGTCTGCGCGTGGTCATGGAGGCCCCGATACACGCGATCCCGGATCTGATGATGAGGTAATCCCTGCCACCTGTTGTGGCATTATTTAAACCCTCTTGTGAACACTGTTCCCCACATTTCTCTGTCACCCCTGACGAAGCCATACTGGCGAAACGCGTCGGGTGAACGGGGGACTACACCTGCGATGCCCTTGTGATTATTCTGCTAAGCTGGTAACGTACTGCCATGATTATCTGTGCCCCTTTTCTTTGAGCTCTATTCCATTGGTAAATCTGTTGGTTACCTTTTTATAAATTTATATATGAGCTTTGGAGACAATTTTCTTTGTTATGGCGTATTTTAGTGTGACCTGCCAACAATTTTACTGGCCCACTGTACGTTTTTCCGGCCTGTGTGATTTATTTTAGGCCTAGACGCAGGTGTATAGTCCCCCCTTAAGTGGGGCTTATTTGCCTTTTATCTTTTGTCTCCTATATGTATGGACTCCTCTATTTTAGTGATGTAATTTTAATATTTAATAAAGATTGAATAATTTGCTATTGAATTGAGTTGTTTTCTTTGAGGGCATTATATTTCAGTAAAGTTCAGTAGAGTTGTTTCACCTTAACTCAGTCTCATAATTTCATTGTACCATTACCTGCACTTGCTACAGCGTTGTATTACACCGAATTTCAAGAGACCCCTGTAGAGAACCACTAGAGAATCGGTTCAGTTTAGGTTCACTGAATTTTTAAAAAAGTTTTGTTCAGAACCAAAGTTGGTCAGAATTTTTAGGAAAACGTATCTCTTCTTGTTTATTTTTATGAAGTTTTTATTTTTCCCTCCCCTTCCCCAAGCTCTGGAGCGCAATGACAGCAATAGTAAATGATGTGAGTAACACTGACCTACAAAGTTGTAGGTAAAGACACATTTGATGGCGTTCACATACAGGGTGGCATGATGGAGGCAACAGAAGCAGCCATACAGAACATGATGGTCATGGCCACAGCAATGGCAACTGCGGCAAGATGGAAGCAGTACAGCAGGCAGGCAGCAACAGCAAGACCAGATCTATTCATCGGCTCAGCTGGAAGAGTGTGAAACTCCACCCAAATTCAGGCTAGGTTCAATTTGACAAAACTGATGTCTTGGACACTGGTACGTTTGAGTGTCCCCACACCCTCCACAGTGCTGAAAACCCTCACAGAGATGAAACTGGAGGCTGAGCAAGAAATAAGAAAGAGAGTATGCTGTGCCAGTTCGGGCCACTTTGCCAGTGTGTCTGCACAGAAATCCATGGGGTCAGGGAACAGGGTATGTGCCAAAGACTCGACAGAGTGTAGGTAGACCTAAACCTGGTATTGAGGCAGGAGCTGTCGGCTTGCTGACTTGTCCTCAGCCTGGTACGGCATGTGGAGAAATTGCTCCATCTTGTTGAGGAGACTGAAATGGCTACTGCTGCAGTTTCTGCTGCTTGTGGCTGCTATATGGTGTGACCCAGGGGGCCTCTCTTTCAGACATGCTGGCAGCAGACGTCTGCTCACCAAAAGCAGCAGCAAGCTGCGTATACAGTGATTCCTGATAGTAACATAATTTGGTCTCCCTTTCTACAGGAGGAAAACATTCCTCCATTTTACTTTGATAGCGAAGGTCTAATAGCATGGCTATCCTGTAATAATCAGATTGCTTGATGTCACTGCATAAGCAAGTGAGTCTATTGGTCGCCATTCTGGCCAGCGTGCCTGAGGCAAACCATTGGGTGTCGTGGCTGGTGTCATCTTCATCATCCTCTTTCTCCTCCAAGACCAGGAGAAGATGGACAGACTTGTTCTGACTGGGAGTGCTGCCCAGTTGTGTTTTCCGAAAGGATCAGGTGATCCCGCCTCATGTGCTGCAATAGCCCTCTGGTACCTATGATTGAACGCCCACTGCGTATTTTAATCCTGCAGATCTTGCACACGACTGTGGTCTTGTGTGCCCGCCTTGCAGAGAAAAAACGCCATATGGGAGCTGCTCACACAAAGCTACAGGCAGCCGAGCTGGGCTTAGCTCTGGCACGTTTTGAGCCTAACCCACCCACAGTGTCAGCAGCATCATCAAATGCTGAAGTAGATATAGCCTTTGCTGTTCTCAGCGAGGTACATTGACTCTGCTCTTTATTACTGCTGCCACCAACCTCCTGGCTCCCAGGTCCTGTTCAGCACACAATTGTCATTGGAGTCCTCACCCTACTTGCCACTTTTATCTCCCCCCAAAAAATTTGATTGAAAATATGTGGAGACACAAATAAATAGAAACATATTCAGGCCTAAATTCTTTATCATTCACAGATAACTTTGTGTGCTACCCTATGTATTGGTGTAGTAATCACATATATGCTGGTTTTAATAAATTCAGCAACCCCACAAAATAAATTAGAACGGTGTGGAGACAGAAATAAATGGAAAAAGATTTAGGTGTGAATTATTTATCACTCACAGATAATTTTGTGCGCTATCCTGTGTATTGCGGTTGTAATTACCGATATGCCGGTTTGAATAAATTCAATAACCCTCCCAAAAAATTTGATTGAAACCATGTGGAGACAGAAATAAATGGAAATGTATTTTGGCCTAAATTCGCTATCACTCACAGATAATTTTGTGTGCTACCCTGTGTATAGGTGTACTGATCACTTGTATGCTAGTTTTCTTAAAGCGTAACTGTCCTTTCAGTACCAAAAATGAAATTCCTAACATATGTGATGCTGAAGGGCAGATATTCATGAAGCTGTGTTTTTCAGTTAATTTTACCTTTCTGATGTCTGTATTCAGCCCTTAGCAACCCTATTTCTCTGTGCCTCTATTTCAGCATCTTCCTAAGATGGCTACTGTTGCACTTCCTGTGGTGATATTTATCCTGTCCGTGAGGCCATCCTGTATTTACCTCACGTCCCATAAGCCTTTGCTCTCCTCACAAGAACTAGCAGGACCAATCAGAATACAGATAACTTCCCCACTACCCCAGAGCAGTGTGTATCCACTCACATACAGCTAACCAGAGACAGACAAGACCAATCACAATGCAAATAACTTCCCCACTATCCCAGTGCAGTGTGTATCCTCACATACAGATAACCAGAGACAAGCTCTGCATTACATGAAGTCAGTAAGCATTTGTATTAACCTCTTAATAGTCACTTGTCCCTCCCTTATCTTCCACATTGATAGGGAGGGGGGGCTGCTTTAGCTGCTCTTATCTTTGGTTTGGTATCAGCTAGAAATATGGGCTTTGTATTGTCTTAAAGCTGACATTTCAGGGTTTAGGGCAATCATCAATCAAAATCATAAAATCTGTTAACTACAAGGGGAGATATCACTCATAGAAATTGGATGCTGTGAATGAAGCTGAAATATAAATGAAAGTATAAGCAGATTTTACTCACAATTATTCCTGACTCAATTTCTAACAGTGATTTCTCTGGTCTTGAATTAAAGCCTGGACTGCCCTCCTTCAAACAAGCCAAGTTGCATGTTTCTAGCTGGTACCATTCAGGAGATATCAGCCAATAAAGCAGCCCGCCCCCCTCCACATTCCTCCACAGTGTAGCATACATCTGTGGGGGTTGTTAGCAGGTAAAACTGAGAATGACCACATTTTAAAGCACAAAAACATTTATACAGCAGGGTGTACTATACCATTAGGAGATAAAAAATAAAATGGCAGTTTCACTTTAAATTGAACAACGTTCCCCTCCCCCATATGAATTGCATCCGTGTGGAGAAATAAATGGATTTAGCCCTTATATTACATTATCAATCACTGATGTTTTGTCCTTTATCCTGCATATTTTATACAGTTTTTAAAACTTAAACAAAAAATAAAATTAACTATGTGAGATGTCCTGACACAGAGTTTGGGCTGGTATTTCACGTGTTTTCACTGAGATTTAAAATTCTAGATCAATGGTAGAGCACAAGTTGTACAGTTGTGTGCTTATTCCACTCCCCTTCCTCCCCACAAAAAAAGGATTTCAGTTAAAATGGGGGAAAAATTAAAGTATGTCCTTGCAAGTAGCTACTTTTGAGGTTTGCAGCAGCTGGAATTGTTCTAGGAGGCAAAGCCAGCCCTAGCGCCTCACTTCTCACTCCCTGGCTGACAGCTTTCCCTGCCTGTCCCTATTAACACGCCCAATTCTTCTTCTTTGTAATTTTAGCCTTTCACTTCAATGTTCATGACAGTAGAATACAAGCTTGATTGTAATTTCTCACTGTCCCTGACTCCATAAAATCATTTTTCTGGCAGACATTGCTACACCCATCCACCCTCATTCACAGCCCAACACAGAATGATGTTCTGCTCATTCTGCTAGAGCTAATCCCTGCCTGCTGCAGCACCAGATTGGCTGTCTGTCGGCCTGTGAGTAAATCAGGGCAAGCCCTCCCCCCCTCTTCCTCTCAGGGTAATGTGAGCACCCTTCTTCTACCTCCATAGTGCTTTTTTTCCAGCAAACGTGCAGTAAAATGGTGCTACTCGCCATCTTACTAGATTTGTCTGAGTTTGGTTTTGTCTGTCATCTGAAAAAATGCAAAGTTTGTAACAAACCCAGTTCATTACAAACTGGTTCACTCATCTTTAGACCGCTGCCTTGCACCTCAAAACCCGCTGATGCCAAGGGGAACCCACCTAACATCAGACAGGAGCCCCAAAACCATGTTCCCTGAGGGGAAGAAAAGGAAGCACCTCTCCCTTTAGTAAATGGCCCAGGGAGCACCGGAGCGAGGACTGCCACTGTTAGTATTTCTACCTCCATCATTTCCGCTACCACCACTCCTGTCTTCTCGCTCGTCTCCCCTTCTGGGCTTGCTGCAGTTCCTCAGCTTGTTATGTGGGATTTTCAGGCTCTGTGTGCTAAATTCATTAATGAAAAGAAATGTAATGTCATCAGAAACCTAGATACATGCATACTGGGAAACTGGGAAACTGGGGGGGGGGCAGGGGGGCCCATACTAAGTTTTGCTATGGGGCCCTATGAGATCTGTTTTAGCCCCTTCTCTCTATGTATTAGCATGTCAAATAATCCCACGAAGGAGATAAAATCAAAGAATAATTTTTAACATGCAGAAAAATGTATTCAGCTGTCAACCAAAGATCATAGCCATACTGATTTCTAATGTCAGACTATTAACTTCATTGGCAAGTTGTGAATCCAATCCCCACAGTAGATAGCAACTTATACTTTAATTATGGTAGCCTAGAAAGTACTCAGTTTAAAATAATTCTAGTTATCTCAGCTCAAAATATGGTTTTGGGCACTATGTACAGATATAAGGTATGTTTCCTCTTACAGGCATCAATACCAGGGTACTGTACATGTTCAGATTTTATTTAATGTATTAATTATACTAATGTTTATATTGAGAGTTATTGCTAAGACAGTTTTTGTAAAAAAAAAAAAAAAAAACAGTACATTTTTCTGAAACTAGATTGAGTTTGATGATTTTATTTTCTTTCTGAAGAAAATCCATTCCAGTAACTTGGCAGTTGGCACTGTAGCTTTTTTGTCAGTTTACACTACAAAGTCTATTGCCTAAATGTTGTATAGGTATTTCTTTACCTCATTTATTGAAAGCTGGAAATATTCCAGGTGCATTAGTAAGCTGATAAATGACATGTAGCTGTGTATGAAATACTGGTACTCTATTACAAGATAACTTTTATTTAATTTTAAAATTTGTTGCAAAATTTGATTTTCGTTAATTCTACTTTTAGAGAGATTTTTCACATGCATTTAAAGATTCCATGTACTACTCGGCATCCATCTTAGGACAGGAACAAACATATCAATAAACATCATCATCACAAGAAATCCATTACAAGAAAACACATGGGAATCAACTAAAAGTCTGTTAGGGCTCATGCACACGACAGTGAAACTGACACTGTCAGTTTTTCATGGCCATTTTGCATCAGTGTGTGCATCCATTTTCTGGCTGTGTGTCCATTTTTAATGTCCGTTTTGCATCCGTTCTCCATCAGTTTTTCATGTCCGTTAAAAATGGACATGAAAAATGGATGAATTGGATTGGCAGTTATTTCTTGCCCCAACTATAATCATGACCCCCCATGATGCCCATAATGTCCTCCATAGTGCCCTTAACTAAAATAATGTCCCCCACGGTGTAAATAATTTTTTATAGTGCCCCAGCTAAAATAATGTCCCCCATAGTGTAGGAATTTTTTAAATGTACTCAGCTTTAATAATGTCCCCCATGTAGGCCCCCTGGTAAAATAATGTCCCCCATAGTGTAGGAATTTTTTTTAATATCCCCAGCTTCAATAATGCCCCCAATGTAGGCCCCCATCTTAAATAATGTCCCCCATAGTGTAGTATTTATTTTGTTTTAATGTCCCCAGGTTTAATAATGTCCTAGGTAGGCCCCCATCTTAAATAATTTCCCCCATGGTTTAAATAAATGCCCCCACAGCTGCTTTTTGATGATTTAAAAAAAACAAAACAAAAACAACCCTCACCTTATCCAATTACTCACGCTGCAGCAGTCTCTTCTCTCTTCAGTGAACAGGACCTGCCGAAGGACCTGCGATGTGCGTGCTTCCACGTGGTTACATCACCGCGCATATCGCAGGTCCATTGGCAGGGCCTGCTCAATGAAGAGAGAAGAGACTGCCGCAGTGCGAGCAAGTGGATGAGGTGAGGGTTTTTTTTAACCCCTAAAATGGCCATATAGGTAAAGTGTACCCGTTTTTAGCGGCCGTTAAAAACGGTCCCATTGATCTCAATGGGGCCGTCTGGCCGTGGAAACGGCCAAAAAATAGGACATGTCCTATTTTTGGACGGACGCTATTCACTGGCCGTTAAAAGAACGACCATGTGAATAGCTCCATAGACTTTCATTGGTGCTAAAAATGGCTATGTGACGGCCGCTACTTAAACGGCCGTCACACGGCCATTATTCACTGTCGTGTGCATGAGCCCTAAGTCTCTGGAGGTTAAATGGGTTTTCCAAGTTGTTAAATATTGTGAATTAATGGATTGAAGATGTTCTAAATAAATAAGAGCTCATGTACTCACCAGTTATACCCCACTTGCTTCTCCAAGTTCACTTTTTCATCACTGCCACTCTAGTCCTTACCTCTGATCTGTGTTTAATTGCCTGTATCAGTGACATATCTGTATACCCCATGTGACTTTTGCAACCAAGCACTGGTCTCAGCATTTCCCTTCCATATCACTGGCTGCATCCAGTTACTGCCTGCAGCGGTCTCATGGCCACATCACTGCTGCAGCCAAGTAAACAGATCAGAGGTAAGGACTAGAGTGGCAGTGATGAAAAGCTAGTGAGTATATATTATTTTATTTTAGAACATCTGTTCCCTTTATTAGTACCTTGGAAAACCCATTTTAGCAAATCACCACCTCATGTTTAAAGTCAGTACTTCCAGACAGTCACTTTGTGACAGGAAAAAAAAATGCAAGGCCAATGGCTAAGAATAAGAATTAAAAAGATCAGTATTATAATCAGTAATTTACATATTTCTAGTTGTCCATTTTGTCAAATCAAGCTCAAGGTCTAGATTTGCTGAATTAGTGTTTCCCCTAGCTCTAATCTTGATAAACCTGTGATTAGTCATATTCTATTGTATCATATTATTCTGTCAGAAATATCCCATTAGTGTCTTATAACCAAAAGTCAACCCAAAGTCCTTTTTACAACCAGTGGATGTGGACCTATTTAACCAACTCTTAGAACTTTATCCTGGCAGTCTTCCAGTATTCACCCTTTAACCTCTATTCTATACAGAGATCTGAGCTTCACTGCGGAAAAGCCACCATCTTGAGATAGTCCCAGTGTGGTTGGCAACTTACCCACGGGGGTCAGACATACCAGTGCAAGACATCAAAGGATCTGTAATAAGAATAGTCCAGAGACAGGCCAAGGTCAAGGCAGGTAGCGAGTCCAAGAGACAAGTCCAATGTCAGGGCAGGCAGCAGTAGGGCAACCTGAAAAACAAGCTAAGGTCAGGGCAGGCAGCAAGAAGTCAGTCAGTAGTCAGGCTGAAGTACAGTACACGGGTAGTCAGACAGAGTTTAGACCTCTGCTGGTTACCAGAGACTAGGAAACCTGAAGATTATGCACCCTCCTATTGGGGAAGGCACCTTATATATTCAGGGACTGGACATTGTTGAGTTGTGGCCCTTTAAGAGGCTAACAGAGATAGTGTGCATGCCCTATGGAACAAGCCTGTGGCCTTCACACAAACTCAGGCCATAGCTTGCAGAAATCACAGGAGGTACCAGCAGCCGACATTGCCAACAGCTAGAGAAGAAGTACAGATAGACCCGTACAGTAGTTTAGTGAGTCCTGTGCCTGTACCTGCCCTTCTGCTCCATGTGGCAGTACAACTGTAGTTAATCAAAATTACTAACTTGCAGTGGTATTACTGAGATTTGTCTTTATTTACAATAGATTTAGACAGTTGATTTAATTGAGTACAGGAACGATGTGTCATTATTAGAGATGAGCGAACATGCTCGACCGAGCTTGGTGCTCGTTCGAGCATTAGGGTACTCGTAACTGCTCGATGCTCGGACGAGTATCTAGCCATGCTCGAGGAAATGGCAACTTCCGCATCGTGCTTTTTTGGCGCCTAAAAACACAGCCAATCACAAGCCAGGAGACTGTTCGTACCACCCAGCATCACGTGGGGCCCTTACATGTCGATAACAGGGGTTGGCTGGCCTGATCAGGTGACCCTGGAATATACTAACGACTGGCCGCGGTGCTCGTCTCAGATGCCGTCTGGATATCGTTAGGGATAGAGCTGCTGCCTTTCAGGGACAGTGTTAGGGCCTGAATTTAGTTCTCAGTTAGGCAGGGATCACCCACAAAGAACCCAACAGCCCTTCTAAGGGCTAGAAGACATTTTATTTATTTTTTTTTGTCACTTGGCTGGCTGGCACTAGTAGTGCAGCTATCGCCATATCTAACCCTGTTTTTTTTTTTTTTTGTTCTATCTCAGTGATACAAATTCATTGCACACAGCACTGTGGAACCATTCTGTGTGTCACAGTTCAGCACTAACTCACTCCAATCCATATATACTGTCCAGGTGACACTTTCTGTACGTCACACAATACAACCAAGTCATTTGCTACCAATATCATCTACCGCTTGATCCAGAAAATTCTCTGTGTGACATTTGTCTGGGTCACAGACTAAATAGCCACCGTTAACAGGGTGTCAGTCAGTTCTACCATATTTCCTGCACGTCACGTTCCCAAAAAAACAAAATATAAAAAAAAAAATTATTATTTCAGTTGTTTTAGCTCAGTGATACAAATCCATTTTACTCAGCTGTGTGTAACCTTTCTGTGTGACGCAGTTCAGCATACTCACTCCAAACGGTATATACTGTCCAGGTGACACTTTCTGTACGTCACACAATACAACCAAGTCATTTGCTACCAATATCATCTACCGCTTGATCCAGAAAATTCTCTGTGTGACATTTGTCTGGGTCACAGACTAAATAGCCACCGTTAACAGGGTGTCAGTCAGTTCTACCATATTTCCTGCACGTCACGTTCCCAAAAAAACAAAATATAAAAAAAAAAAAAAATATTATTTCAGTTGTTTTAGCTCAGTGATACAAATCCATTTTACTCAGCTGCGTGTAACTTTTCTGTGTGTCACAGTTCAACACATTCGCTCCCATCCGTATATACTGTCCAGGTGACACTGTCTGTACGTCACACAATACAACCAAGTCATTTGCTACCAATATCATCTACCGCTTGATCCAGAAAATTCTCTGTGTGACATTTGTCTGGGTCACAGACTAAATAGCCACCGTTAACAGGGTGTCAGTCAGTTCTACCATATTTCCTGCACATCACGTTCCCAAAAAAACAAAATATAAAAAAAAAAAATTATTATTTCAGTTGTTTTAGCTCAGTGATACAAATCCATTTTACTCAGCTGCGTGTAACTTTTCTGTGTGTCACAGTTCAACACATTCGCTCCCATCCGTATATACTGTCCAGGTGACACTTTCTGTACGTCACACAATACAACCAAGTCATTTGCTACCAATATCATCTACCGCTTGATCCAGAAAATTCTCTGTGTGACATTTGTCTGGGTCACAGACTAAATAGCCACCGTTAACAGGGTGTCAGTCAGTTCTACCATATTTCCTGCACGTCACGTTCCCAAAAAAACAAAATATAAAAAAAAAAATTATTATTTTAGTTGTTTTAGCTCAGTGATACAAATCCATTTTACTCAGCTGCGTGTAACCTTTCTGTGTGACGCAGTTCAGCATACTCACTCCAAACGGTATATACTGTCCAGGTGACACTGTCTGTACGTCACACAATACAACCAAGTCATTTGCTACCAATATCATCTACCGCTTGATCCAGAAAATTCTCTGTGTGACATTTGTCTGGGTCACAGACTAAATAGCCACCGTTAACAGGGTGTCAGTCAGTTCTACCATATTTCCTGCACGTCACGTTCCCAAAAAAAACAAAATATAAAAAAAAAAAATTATTATTTTAGTTGTTTTAGCTCAGTGATACAAATCCATTTTACTCAGCTGCGTGTAACTTTTCTGTGTGTCACAGTTCAACACATTCGCTCCCATCCGTATATACTGTCCAGGTGACACTTTCTGTACGTCACACAATACAACCAAGTCATTTGCTACCAATATCATCTACTGCTTGATCCAGAAAATTCTCTGTGCGACATTTGTCTGGGTCACAGACTAAATAGCCACCGTTAACAGGGTGTCAGTCAGTTCTACCATATTTCCTGCACATCACGTTCCCAAAAAAACAAAATATAAAAAAAAAAATTATTATTTTAGTTGTTTTAGCTCAGTGATACAAATCCATTTTACTCAGCTGCGTGTAACCTTTCTGTGTGACGCAGTTCAGCATACTCACTCCAAACGGTATATACTGTCCAGGTGACACTGTCTGTACGTCACACAATACAACCAAGTCATTTGCTACCAATATCATCTACCGCTTGATCCAGAAAATTCTCTGTGTGACATTTGTCTGGGTCACAGACTAAATAGCCACCGTTAACAGGGTGTCAGTCAGTTCTACCATATTTCCTGCACATCACGTTCCCAAAAAAACAAAATATAAAAAAAAAAAATTATTATTTCAGTTGTTTTAGCTCAGTGATACAAATCCATTTTACTCAGCTGCGTGTAACTTTTCTGTGTGTCACAGTTCAACACATTCGCTCCCATCCGTATATACTGTCCAGGTGACACTTTCTGTACGTCACACAATACAACCAAGTCATTTGCTACCAATATCATCTACTGCTTGATCCAGAAAATTCTCTGTGTGACATTTGTCTGGGTCACAGACTAAATAGCCACCGTTAACAGGGTGTCAGTCAGTTCTACCATATTTCCTGCACGTCACGTTCCCAAAAAAACAAAATATAAAAAAAAAATTATTATTTTAGTTGTTTTAGCTCAGTGATACAAATCCATTTTACTCAGCTGCGTGCAACCTTTCTGTGTGACGCAGTTCAGCATACTCACTCCAAACGGTATATACTGTCCAGGTGACACTGTCTGTACGTCACACAATACAACCAAGTCATTTGCTACCAATATCATCTACCGCTTGATCCAGAAAATTCTCTGTGTGACATTTGTCTGGGTCACAGACTAAATAGCCACCGTTAACAGGGTGTCAGTCAGTTCTACCATATTTCCTGCACGTCACGTTCCCAAAAAAACAAAATATAAAAAAAAAATTATTATTTCAGTTGTTTTAGCTCAGTGATACAAATCCATTTTACTCAGCTGCGTGTAACCTTTCTGTGTGTCACAGTTCAGCACATTCGCTCCCATCCGTATATACTGTCCAGGTGACACTTTCTGTACGTCACTTAATTCTACCAGACTGAACAAGTTTGTGGGTTTCAGTACACCAGGCCCGTTTAATTTTTTTTTTTATATCATACACTTATATACAATGTTGAACCCCAGGGCTAAGGGTCGAGGACGAGGGCGTGGGCGTGGGCATTCAATTACTGCAGGGGGCAGAGGCCGTGGTCCTGGGCAGGGTGAGACAGTACCTGCTGATGAGGGAGCTGTGGAACGCCGCAGAGTTACACTCCCTAGCTTCATGTCTCAACTTACAGGGACACGTGGTAGAGGACTGTTGAAACCACAACAGTGCGAACAGCTGATCTCGTGGATTGTGGACAATGCTTCAAGTAATTTGTCCACCAGTCAGTCTTCCACGCAGTCCACCCACGTTACCCAAGGGAGCACTCCTCTGGCTCCTCCACCTCAACCTCCTTCCCCCCAGTCTGCCCCCTCCCAGGAAAATTTGGAATGTGATCCGGCATACTCTCAGGAACTGTTTTCTGGACCCTTCCCAGAGTCACAAACCACTTCTCAGGTTGCTGCTGACCTCGTTCCCGATGCCCAAGTTTTCCAACTGTCGCAGTCTGTGGGTGATGATGATGACAATGTTGAGTTAGTGGAAGAAGTTTGTAAAGAGGTGTCAGACGATGAGGAGACACGGTTGTCAGACAGTGGTGAAGTTGTTGTTAGGGGAGGAATTCCGAGGGGGGAGCAGACTGAGGAATCGGAGGATGACGAGGTGACTGACCCAAGCTAGGTTGATATGCCGAGTGAAGACAGTGCTTCTGAGGCGGAGGCGAGTGCTGCACCAGAACAGGTTGTAAGAGGCAGTGGTGTGACCAGAGGGAGAAGCAGGGCCAGAGCTGGTGCATCAGCAGCAACTGTTTCACGTAGTGAAGCTCCCGTGGCGAGGCCTAGATGTTCGCAAGTCTGGAGGTTCTTTAAAGAAAGTGAGGATGATCAACGGACTGTGGTGTGCAACCTGTGCCACACCAGGATCAGCAGGGGTGCCACCACTACTAGCCTAACCACCACCAGCATGCGCAGGCATATGAGTGCTAAACACCCCACTCAATGGAACCAAGGCCGTTCACCATCTCCTGCGGGTCACACCACTGCTCCTTCCCCTGTGTCACTCGCTGCCTCTGCTAGTCAACCCCCTGCGTCACTCGCTGCCTCTGCTAGTCAACCCCCTGCCCAGGACCCCGGCACGAGCGCCTCCCGCCAGAAAACCACACCTTCGCCTCAACGATCCTACACAGTGTCCACCAACGTGTCCCAGCACAGCGTTCAGCTGTCTTTACAGCAGACGCTGGAGCGCAAGAGGAAATACAGTTCCACCCACATGCCCAACCCTTCAACGTCCACATCTCCAAATTGCTTAGCCTGGAGATGCTGCCCTATAGGCTGGTAGAGACCGAGGCCTTTCGCAATCTCATGGCGGTGGCTGCCCCTCGGTATTCCGTCCCCAGCTGCCACTATTTTTCCCGATGTGCCGTCCCAGCCCTACACTAGCACGTGTCGGAGAACATCATCCGTGCCCTGACCAACGCTGTTTCTGAGAAGGTCCACCTAACCACGGACACGTGGACAAGTGCTGCCGGGCAGGGACACTATATCTCACTGACGGCACATTGGGTTAACTTGGTGGAGGCTGGGACCGAGAATGACCCTGGGGCCGCTCATGTACTGCCCACACCGAGGATTGCGGGGCCTACCTCGGTCACGGTCTCTCAGACCTACTATGCCTCCTCCTCCTCCGACCCCTCCTCATCCTCCACCGAATTACCATCCGTGGGCACGGCGCCTTCAGTCGGTAGCTCTAGGCGCAGCAGCAGTGCCGTGGGTAAGCGCCAGCAGGCAGTGCTCAAACTGCTGAGCTTAGGTGACAAAAGGCACACCGCCCAAGAGCTGTTACAGGGCATCACGGCGCAGACCGATCTGTGGCTGGCACCGCTGAACCTTAAGCCAGGCATGGTTGTGTGTGACAACGGGCGTAACCTGGTGGCGGCTCTGCAACTCGGCAGACTGACACATGTGCCATGCCTGGCCCACGTGTTCAATCTCATAGTTCAGCGGTTCCTCAAGACATACCCCAATCTGTCTGATTTGCTCACCAAGGTGCGCCGCATCTGTGCGCATTTACGCAAGTCGACCACAGATGCTGCCACTCTCAGGGCAGTGCAGCGCCGCCTACAACTGCCCGCTCACCGACTGTTGTGCGACATGCCCACGCGATGGAATTCCACATTAAACATGTTATCCAGAGTTTACCAGCAGCGCAGAGCGATTGTAGACTGCCAGATGTCATCTTCCACCAGAACTGGTAGTCAGGTCTCTCAGATTCCTCAAGTCTACAATGAGGAGTGGACGTGGATGTCTGATATCTGCCAGGTGTTGAGCAACTTTGAGGAGTCAACACTGATGGTCAGCGGCGATGCCGCCATTATCAGCCTCACCATCCCGCTGCTTTGCCTGTTGAAAAACTCACTGCTCAGCATCAAGTCGGATGCTTTGCGCTTGTCACAAGAGACAGTGGAGGAAGATACGTCGCTTGATAGCCAGAGCACCTTCCGTTCTGTTTCTCAGCACGTATCGGAGGAGGGGGATGAGGATGAGGAGGAAGAGGAGGAGAATGTCGGCGAGACAGTAGAGGGTACCAGTGCTCAGTCCTTAACTCTTGAACGTGTATGGGCTGAAGAGGAGGACTTGGAGGAGGAGGAGGAGGAAATGGACAGTCAGGCCAGTGAGGAGAGGGAATTCTTACGTGTTAGGACTCTGGCGCACATGGCAGACTTCATGTTAGGCTGCCTATCCCGTGACCCTCGCGTTAGAAGAATCTTTTCAAACACCGATTACTGGGTGTTCACTCTCCTGGACCCACGGTACAAGCAGAACCTTTCTACTCTCATCCCTGCAGAGGAAAGGAGTATTAGAGTGAATAGATATCAACAGGCCCTGGTGCACAAGCTGAAACAATTCTTCCCATCTGATGCCGCTAGCAGCAAAGGGCATAGTTCTGTGAGCCAAGTAGCGGGGGAGAGGAGGCGAGCAGGCAGCTTGACCAGCACTGGCAGGGGAACGCTCTCCAAGGCCTTTGCCACTTTTATGTCACCCCAGCAAGACACTGTTACCTGTCCCAAGTCTAGGCAGAGTAGGGGGGAGCTGTACAGAAAGATGACCATACCAACGTCCGTAGCGATCACTCTGCTCCATACAACTACTGGGTTTCAAAGCTGGACACGTGGCCTGAACTGGCGCTGTACGCCTTGGAGGTGCTGGCCTGCCCTGCCGCTAGCGTGCTGTCAGAGCGGGTATTCAGTGCAGCTGGTGGCGTCATCACCGATAAGCGTACACGCCTGTCAACTGACAGCGCTGACAGGCTGACGCTTATTAAAATGAACAAAGCCTGGATTTCACCGGAATTCAAATCTCCTCCGGGGGAAAGCAGTTAAAGATTTAAATAACTTATGTATCCGATTCCTCTTCTCTACTCCTCCTCCTCCTCCTCCTCCTACATATCGTCTTTGCCTAACGCTGACCCAAAAAACGCCATTTTTTAGAGGTCCAACTGGCACTCTTTTAGCACAATTTTTAAGGAGGGCCCCCTTCAGGCCCTTTAATCAAGCAATTTTTCCAGAGGTCCACCTACAGGCCCTCTCTCCAAACAATTTTTCCAGAGGTCCACCTACAGGCCCTCTGTCCAAACAATTTTTCCGGAGTTCCACCTACAGGCCCTCTCTCCAAACAATTTTTCCGGAGGTCCACCTACAGGCCCTCTCTCCAAACAATTTTTCCAGAGGTCCACCTACAGGCCCTCTGTCCAAACAATTTTTCCGGAGTTCCACCTACAGGCCCTCTGTCCAAACAATTTTTCCGGAGGTCCACCTACAGGCCCTCTGTCCAAACAATTTTTCCGGAGGTCCACCTACAGGCCCTCTCTCCAAACAATTTTTCCGGAGTTCCACCTACAGGCCCTCTCTCCACACAATTTTTCCGGAGTTCCACCTACAGGCCCTCTCTCCAAACAATTTTTCCGGAGGTCCACCTACAGGCCCTCTCTCCAATTTTTCCGGAGGTCCACCTACAGGCCCTCTCTCCAATTCCAGTTTCCAGTTTTATTTGCGCAAACTGCATACATTTTTATTTTTGGGATAGGTGTGAAAAATAATATTACTTGCGAATCTATATTGCCCAACATTGGATACGGTAGCAAGTAGAAGACCAAACACATGCTGCCCACAGGGTTCCGCAAATTCCTGGTCCACCCGCAAATTCCTTGTCCACAATGTCAAGGAGGTCGTGGTTCTGTTGATGAGCAACAAGTCCTTCTGTACTGAAATCGCCGACAAAGTCTCCATCTAAGAACCTACAGACCATTGTGGAGAGAGCAGCACAGCTCGCCATCAAAGTGACGAACCCCTAAGCCAGACTGCGCAGAGAAGATAACGAATAAATATCTCTGTGGTTATTTTTGCTAAATAAAAGTTAAATAAACCCCCCAAAAATTCATCTGTTCCTGTGCCTGATCCACCCAAGTTGAATCTGTCCCATCCTGAGAAATTCCCCCCCAAGGAGTCCCCACTGTAACTTGCTTCCCATACAACTACTTCACCCCCCGACACCTGTGTCTCGCCATTGTCCACCACCTCCTCAGACAACACTGGTAAATCCCCACTGTCAGCACACGGAAACAGCAAAAGGTCTTGCGAATTGGGGCAGAGAATGTTCTGGGCTAGCACATCAGGGAAGGGGTGACTATGGGGTTCCAGGGAGTACGTGACCACATGCAATATCCATTTAAAAGTCATGCCACACTTGATGTAGCTCATAATTGACAATTGTACCGGTTGATGCTAAATTTTTAAGTTGGGGTCCTGCGTCGTCATTCTAAGTACACCCGGCTGTTGTCACCCCCACACACGCTAGCCCAGGGGGCACTCCTCTGGCTCTTCCAGCGAAACCTCCTTGCCCCAGCCTGCCACCCACCTACAGGCCCACTCTACAAACAATTTACCCGGATAGGGGACGTATACGGTATTAAACTGAGAAGAATTGATACCATACGGATTAAAGCAACAGTTTTCCCAAATCCATCTGGCTGTTGTCACCACCACACACGCTAGCCCAGGGGGCACTCCTCTGGCTCTTCCAGTGAAACCTCCTTGCCCCAGCCTGCCCCCTCCCCACCTACAGGCCCACTCTACAAACAATTTAGCCGGATAGGGGACGTATCCAAAGTTGTACTCATGTTTGTTTTTGTTCTTCTTTTATCTGCCTCCTGACCTGTGATAGGCAGAGCATGGACACGTCCCCTTAGCTGCAGTGGGAAAGACACTCCCCTGGCCAGAGCAAGCTCTTTTTCCGTTTTCCGTGTTCGAAAAATCCATTAAATATAGGGTCCCAAGATAGGGGACGTATACAGTATTAAACTGAGAAGAATTGATACCATACGGGTTAAAGCAACAGTTTTCCCAAATCCATCTGGCTGTCACCACCACACACGCTAGCCCAGGGGGCACTCCTCTGGCTCTTCCAGCAAAACCTCCTTCCCCCCACCTACATGCCCTCTCTCCAAACAATTTTCCCGGGTAGGGGGACGTATTAGATATTGTACTGATTCTGAATTGCCTCCTGCAATAGACGGGAATTGAACCCAGATCAACTGCTTGGGAAGCAGCTATGCTCACCACTATACCACCAGCAGGCACAGCAACTGATAAGAACAGATACTAAACTTGATTTTAGCTGCAGTGGCAGCATGAGCAGCGGTGTCACCTGCAGGTGGTGATGGACCTTCGTTGCACCTAGTTGGGTGCTTCCCTAACATGTGATGGGTATTTGCCTCGCCTTTCTTGGTCTGGGTGAGCACAATTGCCATGAGGGTAACCACCAGGCTGTTGCCTGAGGATTTGGGGTAATGGTGGGATTAAGCAGCCTCAGAGGCATCCATGCATGCTGCCCCTGCTGTTTCCTGTCCATTTCCGTGGTGTTTCCATCATTTTCTGAGGTTTCCAGGTTTTCACCCAGCCTTCCCTAGGCAGAGCCTTGGTCCCCCGCAAAAATGCTCGAGTCTCCCATTGACTTCAATGGGGTTCGTTATTCGAAACGAGCACTCGAGCATCGGGAAAAGTTCGACTCGAATAACGAGCACCCGAGCATTTTAGTGCTCGCTCATCTCTAGTCATTATTATATCACAACATGAGATATTAGGGTCTATTTACATGTTATCATTCTCTTCTATTTCCATTCCATTGGCCCATTAATAGTGTAATTTTTATAGTAAGGCAACACACTGAGAAAAGAAAACAGGAAAATAACGTTAACATACTATACAATACTTAAAATTCTATTTTATACAACCACACTACACCTGCAAACCCTGCCCTAACTATGGGCCTAACCTGAGTACCGTATATGAAAAATTAAGTCATATATTTGATCAGATTGTAAAATGGATGAACATCAGCCTGGTTTCATTGCTGGAGTTTCTGTATCATTCATCAGTAGGTAGCATATATAATTCTTCAATTACGGACCTGTAATTTTCCATGTTCTGTCTTCCAAAGGAAGATGCTTATAGTATTGTGCTCTTTAAGGAGCATATGGATTAGCAGTTGTCAGCCCAACATATTGTAGAAGAAAAATAAGAAAGAAATTTGTATCAGCTCACCTGCATATGTTTGCTGTGCTCAGAACCTGTGTTGGTCACCCATAGTAGCAAGTAGAAAACCAACCGTAGGTGGATCTGGCACTCGATAAAATCTAGCTATCCTTTACTGTAACTCAGAACATCAGGGCTGGCTCCAGATTCACGTGGGCTCTTGGGCGATAAAGTCTCAGTGGGCCCCCTTACAGAGTGATAACTCTCTGAGTGAAGATAATATAGTAGCTGTCCACTGCAGTCCTATGTAGCAGCAGAGATAACACAGTGATGGCTATCTGAGTATAGAACATGTAGTAGTATTACCTGCAGTCCTGTGTAAAACCACAGATAACACTAGTGCTGATAATGTGGTAGTGTTACCTGCAGTCCTATGTAAAAACCACAGATAACACTAGTGCTGATAATGAGGTAGTGTCACCTGCAGTCCTATGTAAAACCACAGATAACACTAGTGTAGATCATGTGGTAGTGTTACCTGTGTCCTTAGTGGGCCTCCCTGTGCCTCTCCCATGGGACTCCATACTGGCGGCGCTGCCTCCTCTTCCGTCTTCTTCTTCTTGCCCCACACAGAACGTCCTGATGCAGCTGCGTCAAGACATAGGAACACTATGGGCATAGTGATGGTGACACACACAGGGCACAAACACACATGGAGAGACACACACACAGTGACAGACATAGACACAGGGAAAGACACACAGGGAGAGACACACACACATATGAACAAACACCTATGAGATGGTGCCATCATCAACCAACTTCTATCTAATGTGTGTGGCCACCTTAAGGGGACATTAAAAGGGAATTCCACCTTTAGTTATGCTCCAACCTTTTCTTACCTTCTAATATGACTCCCAATGATTCCTGGTACTGAGGGGACATGGACTGGGGCTTAAAGGGGAATTATCAACCTGTATCAGAAGGTGGTCTAAACTGTAACCCATTAGGCACTGGCTAGACTATGGCATGGAGTCTAAATGCCTTAGACACACACACAGGGACAGACACACACACACACACACACAGAGACAGACACACACACAGACACACACACACTGACACCCACACACAGGGAAAGACACACACATACACACAGGGACAGACACACACACACACACAGGGACAGACAGACACAGGGACACACACACACATACTGTAGGAACAGACACACACACATACACATAGGGACAAACACACAGCTAGGCCTCACCACACTCCAGCCAGGCTCCTCTCCGTACTGGAACACAGCTCTTGGCTCCTCACCACTGGTCACATGGGCGATTACATCAGGAAGGTACTTTAGCCGGGTAGGAAACTCCATCTACTCTGTTCTGAGTCCTGTGGCCGCTCACCCCAGCAGTACACTCCGCAAAAATTGCCTGTACTGCTGCGGTAAGCTGCCCTAGAATTCAGAACAGGATGCGGCTGCAGGAGTGAGCCGGCACAGTGGGACCTGGCACTTGCTGGGTGTGCCGGATGCTGGCGCCGGCCTTGCAGAACATAGTTGAAAAATTTTAATAGCTTATGCCAGAATCATAGCCTAAATCATAGCAATATTGTGGAAGACCTCATCATAAGGCAGCACATACTGGGGAGTTAGCCAGGAACCTGGCCAATGGTACATAAACAAACATTTATGACTTTTATACACAGCTATATGTGGGTTGCCATTTTTTGCATTTATTTTGGTTAGCTAAAACAAATTTTGCTGAAAATTTACCAAAAAACCCTTCTAAAAACAGATTTTGGTGTTCTAAGGGTATGTTTGCACTTTGCTCATGTCAGATCCACCATGATTTGGCCGTAGTGATTTTTTTGTCGAAAATCATTCTGCAGCATTGTGCAGTACCAGCAAAGTAGCTAGGATTCTAAGAAGTGTCTGATATACTGTGTAAAAAATGTGCAGTGTAATGGACCTGAGTTTGGGATCTGAACTTATGCTGCAGATCTCCACTGCTGTTTTCACCCATTGCAATTGAGAGGGAAAGATCCAAAAATGGCAACATACATATGGTTCTTACTGCGGTATTTGTCATGGTTTTTGTAGACTTTTCCACTGTATTTTCTATCATGTGGGAACATACCCTTATTGTTTTTGGCAAAATACATTTAATGAAAATGCTTCTGTTACAAAGCCGTTTGGCTGCAGCCACCACTAATGGAAGCTCAGCGCATAAGAATTTACATACTTACAATTGATCTATTTGCACTGAGCTCCACGTAGTGGCCCCTGCATGGAAAAACATTGTTTTCATTCTTGGAGAAGAGAAAGGAGTCCAGAATCATAGCAGACATGTGGTCTGCCTACATTGAAGGTAGCCACCATCACCTTGTGTGCAAAAGTGCTAGCTTCCTGTGTGTAAATTAGAGCCATTGTTTTTTTGTATCTCACCTCAGTGCAGTACTGCAAGGGTTAACCTCTTCTTCTTCCGTGAGATGCTGTGTGGCTGTTCTCAGTTGCTGTTGAGCCTAGGCTATATAAGCTCTGATGGTTTATCAGTTCCTGGCCTGGGCAATTGATCTTTGTAGGTCCAGACTGGTCTCTCTAGCTTGTCAAAGTCCTCAAAGAGCTATAATTAATTTGTCTGCCTATGTACTAACTTCTGCCTGTTTCTTGGATTTTCATCTTCTGCTGCCTGACCTGACCTGTACTTGTTCACTGTACTGATCCTGAGCTGACCTTTGGATTGTTTCATGGATTCACACAAACTTTGCTAGCCCTGCTATCTTCCTGTTTCCTAACTATGTGCATTGCCTGATCCTTCAGTGCTTGGCACCAGTCTCTGATACTGCCAGCATCCAACCACAACAGGACTATTCCAAGAGGTAGTGGCCTGGTGACTTTCCTGCATTGAAGGGCAGTTCCCTGTATAGAACTTAAAGAGTAAAAACTCAGGGACCACCAGAATAATGCCCTCAGGATTAGTCCAAAGTCAAACTGGTTGGTTGGCATGCTTGGTCCACACTCACTGCCTGTAACAGAGACCTCAGAGTGTCATAAACAAATTTTTAGGCCAATTGAAGCACCTTCGATTAAGGTAGAATCAATTTGATCGACGGCTGAACCAAACATGAATCAAATTTTGAGCGATTTGGGTTCACTTGTGGTTTCTGTTCAAGGATGTAGTTTGCTGGAGAGGGTGTTAAGTACAACAACAATCTTCAACAATTTCTCTTTTTCAAGCTTATTTAGTGGTACAGAGCAAAGGTCCCTGCCCTTGAGGGCATAGAGTTCACGTGGCAAAAGGGGAAGAGACTGTTGATAAGTGTAGGACCTGCTCATATGTGTAGTTGTGTCCACAACACAGGGTTAGACAGGGTTATTGCAGGCTACAAGCATTTTTGAATTTGGCATCCCCAAATCTAGAGCTACTCATCACCCACCACCTGTTGGACATCCATGTTGTATATTCTCATTATTGAAGTAGTCACCCTTTAATACACTTCAGAGAAATCAGGAATGGGAGTAAGCTGTAAGGCCAATGCAACACAGATTTCTGCACATTACAATACAAATGTATTCCCCATCAAGCATCCTGTTTCTGGCTGCTGGAAGGAACACATTGTTAGGAATGACTTACAGATAGGCTTGCAATCAGTTTTACTACAAAGTGTTTACTACCTCTATAAACAAACACTGGAAGAGGCTTTGACTCTTTACATTCCATTTCCTGTGATGTCATACTGATGACTATTGGCAGAGTATTAGACAGGCCGACATGTGTGCTGATTTTACTTCTGACTTGCAGAAAACACTTGTCATGAACTGCTTTTTCTAGGATGCTCGCTTAAATGATACATTTTAAAGAAACCAAATGAATAAATGTTTGTTTAAAGGATATTAGATATTTGTTTTAACAGCTTAGACTTATGATATGTTGCTTTCAAAATGTTTTTTTGGGAGTTACGCCGGAGCAATGCTTTAAAGAAGATCAAGGGTAAACACAGGTCATATAATCAGGCTGTCTGAGGTAAGGATGGGGCTTTACTGGAAATTCTTATGTCAAAGGTGGAGAGAAAAAGAGCAGAACTCTTGGTAAGGCAGCAGGATCTCATTGTACCAAAAAGTCTGAAGCCACATGTAACAGCACAATAAATAAATATTAAATATCTTGGATAGAACCGCTTACATGACTCACTCCGTTTTTGAATAAACATTTGAAAGATTACCTTGCCTGGCAAGAAAAAATGACTACAAGCATATTTTCGGTTTTATGGATATGAAATTGACTGATGAGCTAGCCAAGTTGGAATATATCATTTGAAGCTGCTTATAACAATAGACACTAGTGCAAATGTCACAAAGATAGAAACTTGATATATATATTTTTTTCATAAATCTTTAGATATGCCACATTTTGGCCACATTTTGTTGACCATATAATTACGTTATATTTACGCATGTCCACACCCAAAATAAATTTACTGACAAAAGCTCTAGAGGGTTGCCTCTAGTCTGGATACAAGATGGCATACGGTAGGACATGGAGGTATACAGGTTCTGTATGGTATCTTGAGGCACATTTGCCGACAGATGTTTCAGCTGAGCCTGTAGATCATCCATACTTGTAGGGTGCCAAAACTGGTGTCCCAGTTAGTCCCATAAATGCTCAGTTGGTGATAAATCTGGAAGTGTTGCAATCTAGCTGAGACATTCCTGGGAAACCCTTGCTATGGGTGGTCGAGCATTATCCTGCTTAAAAATGCCAGTTGGAAGCCCTGCCATGAAAGGCAACACATGTGGCTGCAGGATGTCCTGCATCTATCGCTAAGTTGTTAGTGTCCCTCATATCACTACGACATATATGGCAAAAATGGGAAAAGCACTCATAGAGTAGTATGCACTTAAACAATGAGTAATTGTGAGAGGTAAATAGTTATGCCCACCTTTCGGTGCATATGTAGGCAAAACACTCATGAAGTCACAAATAGTCGGTGCTGCCGGTATCTCTCAGTCTTCGTTAGCGGAATAGCCAATTCACAGAGGAGTAATGTAGAAGACAATATGAAAGTGTATACTGTGAAAGTACCAAAGTTGTGATACCTCCTGGCGCAAAACACGACCTCAGATGGATTGATGGGGAGTTCTTTTTATTAAATTACTCCAAGGTGCGGAAACCGCACCATCCACATGAGAGGGTACGGACCAAGTAGACTTGAGAAAGGAGCATTTTGCTCCAAAACGCGCTGTCAACAGTAATTTAATAAGAAGAACTCCCCATCAATCCATCTGAGGTCGTGTTTTGTGCCAGGAGGTATCACAACTTGGGTACTTTCACAGTACACACTTTCATATTGTCATATCACTACAAGGGGTGACTGACTGTTGTATGCGATTGCTCCCCAGATCATCATCCCAGCGGTTGGGGCAGTACGTTGAACTATAGCAAAGGCAAGATTGAAGTGCACATTGCATACTCAAATCCAACCATCATGGGGATTTATCGCTAAAGAGGATATGGTTTCAGTCTATAGTAGTCCAGGTTTCTCATTCATGACACCACTGCAAACGAAAGTGATGATGGGTGGCTGGCAATAGCAGGACACGTAATGGGTGCCATGACATTAAATTTCATTCTGCTAAGCACCTGAAAATGGTCTGGCCAGAGAAAGGAGTGTGTAATGAAGGTGCCTTCTCTGTGTTTGGATGGTGTGCAACTAAGCTGTGGGAGCTGCTCATGCTTCTTGGCAGATCAAACGATCCTCTCTACTTTTGTGCGTGCGCTAATGTATCTACTGTTCCCAACACCTTGTAACAGCTAGGTCAGAATATCTTAGATGGCAGGTAATTCTCCTAAACGACCCTCTTGCAGCTCTTAGTCCAATGATTCACCCCCTCTCCAAATCTCTCATCTGGGCAAAATGACTTGGAGTGCATTATAGTTTTTCAGTAGGAGTAGTTGCAAAATATGGTATAGTATAACCCTTGACATGTACAGAGTTGTAATATGGCATTCAGTGAAGTCTATGTGGCTGTACTATACTTCTCTATGCCTCTGATTGTAGATGAAGTTTTTTCTGTTCAAATCCAACAGAAAAAGTGCAATGTTTCACTGGATACTGTATTATAGAGACAAGTTCCACTAGATGCATTGGAAGCATTATACTACACGAAGGAGCATCTATGGTGCTATGCTATCATACATAACAACTTAGATCTCCCTTGGCTCTGATGTATAACCATATTCAGAGAGCTATACACTGCACAATATATGTGTAAATATACCGGGAGATTATTGTATATCTATTTACAGAGTGGAATGTTGGGCATTTTGTGGTAGTTTGGTATCCATTTCATACACTAATATAAAAATTGCCCAAAGTACAGTGGCAATAATTTTACCCCTCTAGCAGTTTCAGTAATCACAACATTTCCCAGACAAAAGTGCCCCAATCGCCCTGAAGAGACATGTATAACATTCTGGGGTCTTCTGTGATTTTATTCAACTCCTTTCAAGCTTAGATAGTATTAATGATCCTAATGTGACAGCAACATTTATGACTATGGATAAACTCATGGAAGACGGTAGTAACAAACAACCTGTTTAATAGCACACTTACTGCACTGTCAATGTAATAACTTAAAAACAGGTACAAAACTTATTTTATAATATATAATAACCTTTTTTGGGTAGACAATGCCTTCATCTGTCTTCTGATCTGTTTGCACTAGATGAATCACAAAACAAAATTCATTCATGTCGACTCGATCTGCCCATTTCTAATATGGCATATATAGCATGGGGATGCATATATTAAATTGTATAATACAAAGAATATCTGAAAAAAATAGAAAACTTAATTATTGGTATGTTATTTTGTATGTCACAATGGATTTTTTAAATCTATAAAGATGCCAGAATGTGTTAAAATATTTACACCATTACTAGGATCAGACAACCTAGTTAAGGCTTTTTTCACAGTTCTGGCAGGCTGTTCCAGCAGAAAATAACCTGCTGGAGCTATCGTTATCCGGTATTGCCAGATCTTACTGCAATGCCAGCCCATTAACTATAATGGGATCTGGTGCAGATCCGGCTGCTAACCAGCAAATATGCCAGGATACGGCCGGACAAAACTGCTAAAGTGGTATATTTGCCTTGTTATAAAGTACTTGACTAGTTATATTGGGTGTATAATGTATTATTCCGTGCAAAATTATTCGGCCCATTTACTTTCAGTTCAGAAAACTCACTCCAGAAGTTCATTGAGGATCTCTGAATGATCCAATGTTGTCCTAAATGACTGATGAAGATAAATAGAATCCACCTGTGTGTAATCAAGTCTCCATATAAATGCACCTGCTCTGTGATAGTCTCAGGGTTCTGTTCTGTTTAAAGAAGAGAGCATCATGAAGACCAAGGAACACACCAGGCAGGTCTGTGATACTGTTGTGGAAAAGTTTAAAGCCGGATATGGATACCAAAAGATTTCCCAAGCTTTAAACATTCAAAGGAGCACTGTGCAAGCGATCATATTGAAATGGAAGGAGTATCAGACCACTGCAAATCTACCAAGACCCGGCCGTCCCTCTAAACTTTCATCTCAAACAAGGAGAAGATTGATCAGAGATGCAGCCAAGAGGCCCATGATCACTCTGGATGAACTGCAGAGATCTACAGCTGAGGTGGGAGAGTCTGTCCATAGGACAACAATCAATCAAACACTTCACAAATCTGGCCTTTATGGAAGAGTGGCAAGAAGAAAGCCATTTCTCAAAGATATCCATAAAAAGTCTCGTTTACAGTTTGCCACAAGCCACCTGGGAGACACACCAAACATGTGGAAGAAGGTGCTCTGGTCAGATGAAACCAAAATCGAACTTTTTGGAAAGAATGCAAAACGATATGTTTGGCATAAAAGCAACACAGCTCATCCTGAACACACCATCCCCACTGTCAAACATAGTGGTGGCAGCATCATGGTTTGGGCCTGCTTTTCATCAGCAGGGACAGGGAAGATGGTTAAAATTGATGGGAAGATGGATGGAGCCAAATACAGGACCATTCTGGATGAAAACCTGTTGGAGTCTGCAAAAGACCTGAGACTAGGACAGAGATTTATCTTCCAACAAGACAATGATCCCAAACATAAAGCAAAATCTACAATGGAATGGTTCAAAAATAAAGGTATCCAGGTCTTAGAATGGCCAAGTCAAAGTCCAGACCTGAATCCAATTGAGAATAAGTGGAAAAAGCTGAAAACTGCTGTTCACAAACGCTCTCCATCCAACCTCAAAGAGCTCGAGCTGTTTTGCCAGGAAGAATGGGCAAGAATTTCAGTCTCTAGATGTGCAAAACTGATAGAGACATACCCAAGCGACTTGCAGCTGTAATCACAGCAAAAGGTGGCACAACAAAGTATTAATGCAAGGGGGCCGAATAATTTTGCACGCCCAACTTTTCAGTTTTATTATTACAAAAAAGTTTAAATGATCCAATAAATTTCGTTCCACTTCACAATTGTGACCCAGTTGTTGTTGATTCTTCACCAAAAATTTAAAATGTTATATCTTTTTGTTTGAAGCCTGAAATGTGGCAAAAGGTTGAAAAGTTCCAGGCGGCCGAACACTTTCGCAAGGCACTGTATAATTAGAACAGAACAAAAACTATAGAATTTCAGTTTATTTTTAATATAGAAATGACATTGAAAAATAATTTAAATTGCTAAATTGTTTGAAATATGTTTAATATAAAAATGATCCATTTATCTATCTTTCCATATTGTAATAGAGTAATACATAATATTATATTTTTGTTACTTTTGTTAAGTAAAACTACATTGATAATATGTGATAGAAAATGTATCATCTATAACAAAACATTTGTTTCATGTTGTGTTATATTTAATGTTATATACATATTAATAAATAGATATTTAGCATAATTATGATTACTTTTGTCAATATGTTTATCATTATTTGAAATTATAATAATTATGGTTGATATATAGAATTTTTATTTATTTCGCAAATTAGCCTATGAATAAAAACATTTAATAGTATATTTTTGAGTATAAGAATTTTCTAATCCTTCCGATTATATTCTGATCTTTCTTCCATCAATCCTTGTATTCAAGAATTTTTTATGTACACCTATTATATCTGCATTCTGTACATCTACAAATGATTAAACTGAAGCTTAATTACATCAGCTTTATTCTGAACCATCAACTTTACAAAAAAAACAAGCAGCAGGTGCCACTTTGTTGTTCAAGAATTTGCAGATCTTTTCTGGATGAAAAATCTGAACATGATCTCATACAGTTCTGTGAGCCCAACAAGCCTCAGATCATTAAACCTGCAGTAAACTAATAACTTTACAGTATGCAGTTCAAATCTACCAATACACGTCACAGAAGAAACGTCTCAAATGAGGTGCACCCATTGTGATGCTTTGGTGGTTTTCCATAAGTGTAATTCCATAATATTATTAATAAGTAAAATGAACAAATTTAATTACATAAAGTGGTCGACATATGAATCCTAGCATATCTTAGCATACTCGGTGAGCAAGTTTATAGTCTCTGCTTGACAGAAATACATTCTTCAGTGCCTGCCTAAGGGAAAAGATTTGCTTTATTCTTAGGTATTTCCTCTTTTTTGTTTCTAAAATTGTTACATTTGCCACATAACCAACTCAACCAGAGTCCAAAGGAGTCTTACGACAGTAGTAAGAGCTCAGACACCTGTTAATGAGCCGGTTTTTAGTTGTTCATCAGCTGCTCATTAGCAGTAAGGAGCTGGAACCTGGAGGAAGATAAGTACTTACTTATTAATTTAGGTAAGTTGTCTGTGTAAGTAAGAAATTCATTAACGGAGATGCAAGTTTTTTTTTAATTTTTAGTTTTAGTATTTTGTTATATTGTTTATCTTATCTAAAAAATACTCTTTATGTTTCTGTAGATGCTTATCTTTTGTAGTCAGCAATTATAGCAAATATAGAACTTTACATGGTGTTAACAAATACTACAGCACCTCAAAATCATGGGAACAAATGAAAGAGAAGTAAGAGAAGGTGAGAATATCCTGCTTACAGTCTTAGGCTACCTTTGCGTATATCAGTTGTTTTATGCTGGATCCAGATGCAACTGATAGATGCGTACTGCACTTCAGAGCACAAATCTGTCATCTGCACACTAATATGAGCTGAGCATACAGCGTTTTTTTCTGCCTGGCACTATTTGACATCCGGCATCACAAATGATGTGCTGGAGGTATAAGAACAATCCCATAGAAAACTATAGGATCAGTTCTGGCTCAGTTCCCTTCTGGTGTTTTCAGTTTCATGATGGAGCAGGATAGCTGGACATATGTGTTGGGGGCCTTAGTGAGATGAAGCTTCTTACACCTTATAATAGGTATAAGGAATGTTTTTAAACAATGGACTGTTAAACTAATTTTTAATTTTTTGCTTCAGAGTATAAAAATATGTCCTGGTCATTTAATGGATTCGGATGCTTGAATTATTACCAGCAAAGATAACTGTACTATAACAGGCTATACACCTATGTGATCATCACATGGCAACCAGGACACGCACTGGCAGTAAACAAAGAATGTTCCTATTGAATGACTGCAAGCAGAGATCTTGAAAACTGTAGAAAAGCGATGCAAAAGTAGATGGGAAAATTGTTTTTATTTTAGAAGAACCTGTTTTGCTCTTTAGGTACAAAAATTATTGGAATTGCTTGCCCTGAATTCTTTGGAGGCCGCTTGGCTCCACAAAAGGTAGCATCCAGCATAGGTTCCCGGTCCAAGAGAGGTCACCTTATCGTGGTGGATGGGTACAAATAATTTTGATCAAAATGTATTTGCTAAGAACCTCACATTAGAAACATAAAAACATAGAAGATTGACGGCAGAAAAAGACCACCTGGTCCACCTAGTCTGCCCTTTTATTATCCTTTTATTGTTATCTTAGGATAGATACATGTTTATCCCAGGCATGTTTAAATTCAGTTACTGTGGATTTATCAACCACCTCTGCTGGAAGTTTGTTTATTAATTTATACAGTAAGTATAACATTAGTTTACTGTATATGTTTTGTGATCATGTATTTGGAGTTCGCAGAGTGCTGAGAAAAAATAAATAAATTGTGAGTGACTTCACTACAATTTTAAGAGGTTGAAAACCCCTTAAATATCTCTTAATTACATATATTTGCATGCTGATTTTGAAAAAAAAAGATAAATACAAAATTTAAATTGAAATTGATATATACAGTCATGTTATCTAGATAGAATAATATAAAATGATTTTCCTTGCATGTGATAAACAGCTCATATTTGAGATCAGTTCAGTTAGCAAATGGAATGCAAATATTATACATGACATAAGTTGACTTTGTGTTGTAATAGTAGTATGGCTGGTTGTGACTGTTAACATCACACGGGGTCAGATGTCCTTTAAATCATGGATGATTACAGAATGGTGCTAATAATGATCCTTATGAGTAAAGTTCTTCAGCTATGATACAAGAACAAACTAATATTCAGTGTCAATCACCTTTTTCTTTTATATCAAAACTTATCTCTCTCTCAAGAGGCCATTTGCAGCACTTTGTCAGTTTATTACTTTGTCCATACTAAATTTACTTTATGGAAACGCATACTTTATCCATCGATAATATTATTTCAAACAGATTTAAAAAATGTGTGAAAACATTTTTATTGCTCTATACAGACGTGTTTCCATGGTTACAGACTACAAACAAACCTTGTGTAGTCTGATCCTGCATATATATTGCCATCCATCCCCTACGTCTTACTAAACTATCAATTCTTTGCTTCTTTCATGAGTGGGCAAAAAATAGATTGCATGTCCTGATATGAGAGATTATCAGAAACTATTAATGTATTTGTTCTTTTATAGTCCGGGAGTTAGTCATATACGATGACCATAATTCAATGCCAAATTCAAACTGTTTCTCACCTGGACAAGACATCTGGCTTGCTTGGAGCAAAGCATTTCCCACTGACTACATTCATGGGGGACATGAAGTGATTGGTCAAGCCCAATGTCTGTTACCCAGAATGGCTGTCAATGCACTTTTTAAGAAACTGCAGCAGAGTTGACAATGATGAAGTATGTTTTTAATAGATGAAATAGCTATCACTGTTTTATGGCAACTGGTTAAATTACAAATTAAGTAATTAAAAGTTTCCAGTCTCCTTATGGTCTTTATCCAAGAAGTATTAAAGAGGACCTGTCACCATAAAATGCTATTCAAACTGCAGGCAGCAGTTATAGAGCAGGAGAAGCTGAGCAGATTGAGATTTCTATGGGAATGGAGTCAAAACTTGTAATTTATACACTTATATCTCTACTTTTTCTAACTTAAGACCAGCCCTGTGAATAGCTCCCAGTACACGTGGGTGGTGTTGTCAGTGATTTCACTGATATCTCCTCCCCAGTGTACAATGACATTAGAAATGGCAGAAATAAAAATGTATACATTACAAATTTTTCTGATTCTTTTCTCACAAAACTATATATGAATCTGCTCAGCCTTTCCTGCTCTATAAGGTTCTGCCTGCAGATTGCATTGTATTTTGTAGTGACAGGTCCTCTTTCATAGCATTGCAGTTTTCTAGTCAACAGTCAAGGCCATTTTACAGAAGCTGAGGATATGGGGTAATTATTAGCACTGAGCATTCTTATGAAAACTCTTACCTGATTATTGCCATGTGTAAATGTGTCAATAACCCAAAATAACAAGCATGCAACAAGCAGTTATTTGTCTCCCATTCACCTTGCATTGGGCCATGTGAATAACACTTTACACATGCACTGATTGCCACGTAATCGATCAGTGCTCATTATTGGCTTGACATCAGGCCATGTAACAGGACCCTAAGTCCTTGATGCTTTATTCACACTAATATTCTTGTTATTTTTCAGGAACAGGTGTCTATTTGGTATCTAAATGTTATCCACAATTCATGCCTTCCAAGGGACAAGTTCCCTACCCGATTGAGAACCAAAAGTCATGATTAGTGATGAACGATGTATTGAAAAATTTGATTCGACTACTTCACCAAATCTCTGATAGCAATATTACAGTGCAAAATAAAAAAATAAAATAAAATCATACTTAACCTCATTCATTTGATCGCGAAGGGTTGGCTGCCGCCATCTTGATTGTAGATCCAGCGCAAAATCTTGTGCAGCCCGTGATGATGACATTACATCGGCCATGTCATACATCATTACGCACAGGATTTCGCACAGGATATTCAATCAAGATGGCAGAGGACAGCTCTTTGTGCTCAAATGGATGAGGTAAGTATGTTTTTTTTTACCGCCATTCAGGGAGAATTGATTTGCTACCTGGAAGCATGAGGAAATTTGGCTTTATTGCAAATCAAATTTTCCCTGAAATTCGGAATAAATGGAGTTTGATTCGCTCAACACTAGTCATGATTAGTCATGAACTTTGCGAGTTCGGGTTCATACTGAACTTTGCGAGTTCGGGTACCCGGACCCGAACCCGGACTTTTTCACTAAAGTTCGGGTTCGAGTTCAGTGTTTGGGTTATTTTATTTTTTTCGTTATAACATGATCCTTCTATCATCATTCAGCAGTACCTGCCATGACTTCCACATGCTTACCACGTGGTGAGCGTTGTGACGTCATCATAGGTCCTTTTGCAGGTCCTGCAAAAAGAAGAGGATACAGGCTGCGCAATCAAGTGTATGAGGTGAGTTTTTTTATTATTGTTAACCCTTGAATGGCCATTTTATTTAGCATTCTGTCTTAAGAATGATATTATTTTCCGTTTTAACCATGTTATAAAGGAAAATAATAAAGTGAAGTTCAGGTCCCCATTAACTTTAATGGGGTCTGGGTTACGGGTGAAGTTCGGGTCAAGTTCGGTCTCAAACCCGTATTTTGCCCTGAAGTTCGACCGAATCCGGCGAACCCGAACTTCCATGGGTTCACTCATCCCTAGTCATTGTAGCTGGTATGACTTTGTGGCTCAGTAATATAGTAAAACTGGTAATGTTGGTTAGAAAGAACCACTTTATTGGTGAGCGTTGTTGGTCCTGTAATCAGGGGGCTGTTCATACTACTGGGACAAAGGGCTGTTCATGCTACTGGGACAAAATGAGGATTATTATAATACGCTATTTATCACGGCTTATCTGGTATTGCAACTCAGCTACATTAACTTGAGTCAGGCTAAGCTGCAATACCAGACACAGCCATGGACAAGAGTGGTGCTGTTTTTAGAAGGAAGAAAGACATGTTTTTCTAATCTCATACAACCCTTTTAAACCTTTATGGTACTATGGCTATATATTTTATATACTATTCAGTAGGGCAGAGCCAAACCCTGAGAGTTAAACACAGACAGCAAGGTGATTGCTCAGCTATGTAGGCTTTATGTTGAGAGAATATATATATATATATATATATATATATATATATATATATATATTTATATATATATACAGTACAGACCAAAAGTTTGGACACACCTTCTCATTCAAAGAGTTTTCTATATTTTCATGACTATGAAGGCATCAAAGCTATGAATTAACACATGTGGAATTATATACTTAACAAAAAAAGTGTGAAACAACTGAAAATATGTCTTATATTTTAGGTTCTTCAAAGTAGCCACCTTTTGCTTTGATTACTGCTTTGCACACTCTTGGCATTCTCTTGATGAGCTTCAAGAGGTAGTCACCTGAAATGGTATTTCAACAGTCTTGAAGGAGTTCCCAGAGATGCTTAGCACTTGTTGACCCTTTTGCCTTCACTCTGCGGTCCAGCTCACCCCAAACCATCTCAATTGGGTTCAGGTCTGGTGACTGTGGAGGACAGGTCATCTGGCTTAGCACCCCATCACTCTCCTTCTTGGTCAAATAGCCCTTACACAGCCTAGAGGTGTGTTTGGGGTCATTGTCCTGTTAATAAATAAATGATGGTCCAACTAAACGCAAACTGGATGGAATAGCATGCCGCTGCAAGATGCTGTGGTAGCCATGCTGGTTCAGTATGCCTTCAATTTTGAATAAATCCCCAACAGTGTCACCAGCAAAGCACACCCACACCATCACACCTCCTCCTCCATGCTTCACAGTGGGAACCAGGCATGTAGAGTTCATCCGTTCACCTTTTCTGAGTCGCACAAAGACACGGTGGTTGGAACCAAAGATCTCAAATTTGGACTCATCACACCAAAGCACAGATTTCCACTGGTCTAATGTCCATTCCTTGTGTTCTTTAGCCCAAACAAATCTCTTCTGCTTGTTGCCTGTCCTTAGCAGTGGTTTCCTAGCAGCTATTTTACCATGAAGGCCTGCTGCACACAGTCTCCTCTTAACAGAACTCTCTGCTAGAACTCTGTGTGGCATTGACCTGGTCTCTAATCTGAGCTGCTGTTAACCTGCAATTTATGAGGCTGGTGACTCGGATGAACTTATCCTCCACAGCAGAGGTGACTCTTGGTCTTCCTTTTCTGGGACTGTCCTCATGTCAGCCAGTTTCTTTGTAGCGCTTGATGGTTTTTGCGACTGCACTTGGGGACACTTTTAAAGTTTTCCCAATTTTTCGGACTGACTGACCTTCATTTCTTAAAGTAATTATGGCCACTCGTTTTTCTTTACTTAGCTGCTTTTTTCTTGCCATAATACAAATTTTAACAGTCTATTCAGTAGGACTATCAGCTGTGTATCCAGCTGACTTCTGCCCAGCACAACTCATGGTCCCAACCACATTTATAAGGCAAGAAATCCCACTTATTAAACCTGACAGGGCCCACCTGTGAAGTGAAAACCATTTCAGGTGACTACCTCTTGAAGCTCATCAAGAGAATGCCAAGAGTGTGCAAAGCAGTAATCAAAGCAAAAGGTGGCTACTTTGAAGAACCTAGAATATAAGACATATTTTCAGTTGTTTCACACTTTTTTGCTAAGTGTATAATTCCACATGTGTTAATTCATAGTTTTGATGCCTTCAGTGTGAATCTACAATTTTCATATTCAGGAAAATACAGAAAACTCTTTGAATGAGAAGGTGTGTCCAAACTTTTGGTCTGTACTGTATATATATTTGATTACAGTCGAAATAGCACTATAGACTGATATTATTAGAATAAACCCAAACATGAAAGCAAGAAGTCCAATTTACCATACTGTATATTAGATAATTGCTATATACAGAATTCACTAAGTTATAATGTAAAGGGGCTTTAAAGACATAGCATCATTTAAATGAAATAAAAGACACTTAAATATGAGTAAAGCATTATATCAATTTAATTGTATGTATTTGTTACTGATATTTCATATATCCAAATATTTGTCATAGGTTAAAATAAAACTCATGGATTTGAAGAATGATATGAAAACAACTGAAATATTTACCTTTAGATGAACCGTCTAACAGGTCTCCGGAGTCTTGAGGAACTATTACTCTAGTACACCTGTTTCAGAGAAACATTTAGGACAATATGAATGCTGTTATACAAAGGGAAAACTATTCCTTCCCTTTTAGTCTCCAAAGGGAAAAATCTCTCTAAACTGGGATTATTAAAAATCTAAGAATAAAATATTAGTATAAATTTATGTCCAACTGCACTTGCATTTAATGCCTTAATAAAAATACTTAAGTTCTAGTAATAATGGTACGTTTACTGTATTTTTTGGAAGAAAGTTTATTTCTTAAACTTTGAGACTTGTAAAATGAACTGCAGGGTGCCTTATGCAAATAATAAAAATAATATTTAATAAAAACATGTACTCAAAACATAAAAAAGTAACTGTGTTAGGTAAAATACTATATGTTCTTAGAAGATGTGCAGATTTAAATATAGTGTATAGTTGCAAGAGAAACTTATGTGGCACTAGTATGTGGAGTATTTGCACTGAATATTTGCACACCTGTATTTAAAACGCTGAAATTGCATCCAACTATACCATATTTTAAATAGGAAATTTGGTTTGGGATGTATCTAGAAACCTTATTTTCTGGGTTAAGATGATTGTCAACTTTTCTATAAAATGCAAAACATAAAAAAAAACTAAAATATCATAAAAATATGTTAAGACATGAGTATATCAACTCATGGTTAAACCCTGTGTTTACAAGGGAAATATTCAGAGTGTTTTGTACATTCTAATTTCATGGAACTAACAAATGGAATATTATTATAATTCTGAATTGCACTTTTAGATAGATTCTAATTGTTAATAAAGATAGACACTTCATCAAACGAAGAAACACGTATTTAGTTTAGCTATTTATCAAGCCCCTAATCTATGTTTGCTAGAAAGCTTAGATTAATAGCATGGAGAAAGTAATATTTGGTATGTATATTTGTATTTTGTAATGTGAATTATTTATCCTAAGGAATAATTGTTGCATCTACTTAAAATATAATGCAAATATTTTTAGTGATTTGATTTAATGCTAGTGCTACTCAAAAAAGCAAAGTAAGTTCTGTATCTATCTATTTCATATCTACATTTATCAACATTATTTAGTTAATTTACTTTACATAATATATTTAACAAATGAGACGCTATATGTATTAAAAAGAATAAATTATATAATGAGAAATTTAGTTGTTTGACATGCTTAGGCTAGGCGTTTGTCTCTTCTCTTTTTGACATACATTGTCAAAAAAATCTAAAGGACCCTTAGATGGGTCCAATTATTTTGTATGGCATACAACATGGAGAACTTATGTGCCACATTATATCAGATCAATTCATTCTGGATTTATTTTTTCACAACATCCAAAAAGCAGTATGGACTCTGTTTTTTTTTTTTTAATCAATAAAAAAAACCTTGACAGATCTTTATAATTTGATGACTGACTGTCAGAAAGTCAAGCCATGTCTTCGGGTCCTGAAAATACAACCAAATCCTAAACTTAACTGACAAATAATGTGACATTTTATGTGTCTGTAAAAAAAAAAAAAAAAGACAATAAATCTGATTGATGTCATAAACTGCTGTTGATGTAAGGTTTACATCTGATGTAATTATTTAATGTCCTAAAATGTACAAATCGACTTTCATTTTTGTTTGCATTGCTCTATTTAAGTGTATTGTGTTTTACATGTGATGTTTCTTTAAAAGTACTTACTGTATTTGCATTATTACTTTATTTTCTTTGCTTTTCATGTGTTGGTGTTTGTCATCATTACCTCCGATTAAAGTGTCACATAGATCTACAATTATAGATATAATATACATTATTCCCTACAAAATGTCCTTTTTAAACTTTTTGCCCAGTATAATAATATGGTTAATACGTCCATGACATATTAAAGAAAGATGATCTGGCATATAACTTTTTTTTTCTAGCAAGTGCTGTATATGAGAGATTCTTATGTTTTAGCTATCCTTTGCTGATGCAGTAGATGGCGCTGTTGAAGTCTTGAAGACTTGTGCTAGAAACACATTACGTATGAAGAAAATGCTAAATTCAAATGTAGTCAATTTCTGGACAGTCCCTAAAAATAGGCAACTTTTTTGCTGTGCCCGTAGAAAAAAATAGATGTGTCCGTGATTTTTTTGAGGCTGTGGGTGGACTAGATTGTTTTAGTGGTGATTATCATCATTTTATAACTCATAGTAAATGCTGGTAATGAGTTTTTATCAGTATATTGAGCTATAGACATGGATTACCATAATGAATCTTTATTATTGATTATGGTTTTCCAATATGTCCATAAAAAATATTGACTGTCCGTGATTTTGGGATAAGTTGTCCAGAAAGAAGATAAATTCTGGTTGGCAACCCTGATCAGGCCACAGAATAAGAAGACCTGTGCAGGTCACTATTTCAGTGTTTATGTCTACAGGCTATATCTCTCTGACCCAGGTAAAATTAATTTCCATGTAGTTCATGCTGTTAAAAATAGAAAGTATGTGATTATGAGAATGTATCAAAACTGTCCCGGGACTTAAAAATAAGGTGTTTATGGGGTGAGGGGAGAGGAGTGGGGAATAATATTGAAACAAAAAAACCTCTGGTAAATAAGCCTGTGTGCTGTGTATTTGTAATTTTGTTGTGCATTTTAATCCTGTCTATAGCTATAAATATTCAGGTGCAACATAGCTTTATTAAAAATCAAGTACAATGATTACAGAGAGAAATTAGCTAATCGAATCCAAGAAAGTAGAATTTGATCCAAATTTTAAGATAAATTTGATTTGCAGCAAAGCCGAATTTCCTTGTGCTTCGTGGTAGCAAATCAATTTAACCTGAAATTGTGTAAAAAAAAAAAAAAACAACATACCTCCTTTATTTGCTCCTGACAGGCTGGTCACTGCCATCTTGATTGAATATCTCGGCCAAAATCCCGTCACCACGCTGGCCAGTGTGACAAAGTCATCTGGGGCCACATGAGATTTCGCACAAGATCTTCAAGCAAGATGGTGGCAGCTGGCCTGTCGCAAGCAAATGGAGGTGGTAAGTATGATTTCATTTTTTATATTGTATTATTAGTCTCAGATGCCGCTTCTGAGGAGTACAATGATGGGGAGCAGAGCTATCGCAGCTCCCTGTCATTGCACCCGCTACTTACAAAAAATATGCTTCATGATGAAGTAATTTGTCACAAATGGAATTTTTTTGTAACATTCGGTGAAGCAACCGAATCAAATTTTCCAAAACTTCGCTCATCTCTAATCACAGCATCAAAAACTTTTTTTATCCAATAAAAAATATGTATATCAAAGGTTCTCCTTGACAACATGTATCAAAACAAGTAAACACAGATGCTAGTGTACTATTAGTTAAATGTGTTAAACATTTCAAATGTTTCTAACACATTGTTTAAAAAAATATAAAAGAAATTTAGTTAGTATTTTAAAATTATTTAAAAAGCATCCTTTCATAGGGAATGGTGGCCATTATATCTAAAATCTACCCATTAGAAAAATACAAAGCAATGTTTATCTTTCCAGATCAGAAATGGAAGCTATTGGGAAGAAGTCCAGTTGTAAACAGTTTTGATCAAAAAGATCTGCTATTAACTACACAGATTTTTTAATTACTTCAATATATAATTAGTATCCATATTGCCCCCACAAAGACTAGATATTGTCATATAGTACCCAGATAAATACTACACACAATGCTTAGATAGAACCGCACAGTTCTCAGATAAATAGTTCAATACAGTACTCAGAAAGCATCAAAGAATGCATGGATAAAGACTGCTAGTGTCATATATTGCTTATATGCTACATACAGTGTGTACCAATAGACCTTCATC
Organism: Rhinella marina; assembly: GCA_900303285.1. Taxonomy (NCBI): domain Eukaryota; kingdom Metazoa; phylum Chordata; class Amphibia; order Anura; family Bufonidae; genus Rhinella; species Rhinella marina. Next base: position 130,385 of record ONZH01013702.1, read on the forward strand.
ATTTCTGAAAGGTGGCCATACATATTAGTCAACATCCCATTCATTGGATAAAATTTAACAATGAATGATCAATTTACGACTTCTGAAAAGAAGTTAGCTGCATTTGAAATGTTCCTCCAATGGTTGGATGAAAGATCTTTCATTCAAAAACAGATCATTCATGGACGAAAGATCATTCTTTGAAATAGTGTTCTCAGAAAGATCTTTAGTCCATCACCTTGTTTCATTGAACATTTATGGTCAAATTGAACATTTACAGCATCCAATATGGACGAAAATGTACATGCTCATGTCTGTGAAATGATCGTTTACCAGATGATTGTTTGTCCAACTGCTGTCCAACCATCAACCAACTTCTAATATATATGACCACCTTAAGTTATATGTCCCTTGTCTTTCAGATGGGAAGTCCTCTTTTGATCTATGGCTTGTCTGGTATTTCTCTTTGAGTACAGGTGACAAGTTGTTTAGATATTTTTAAAAATCAAGATGATTACACCATCAAAACATCTTTTTAAATCCCATTAAAAATTGTATTAATTAAAGGCTATTTTATTGACAACCTGTGTCAGAATATGTAACCTCCAATGTTCGTGTAAAATTAGTTAAACATGTTAAATGTCTCAATCCCCATTTCTAAACACTCATTTTCATATAGTAAATATAAAGTGCATGTAAAATTGATTATAAAACGTTGGGCATCATATGCCACAATTATCTAACAAAAAATACAATGCAGCTTTTTTTTCCAGATCAGGTTAAGAAATAAAAGCTATTGGCAACAAGATTAGTTTTGATTAATATGGTCCAACTATGCATACAGATTTTTCAATGCCCTTGAATAAACAAATAATCAATACATATATTGCCCAGATAATTCCAGATAGTGCCATATGGTGCCCAGATAAATACTGAATACAGTGCCTAGATAGGGTCACATGGTTCCCAGACAGGTACATACAGTACTCAAACAGCACCAGACATTCCATGGATAAAGATTGTCAGAAAGTTTCTGGAAAAAAAATACACATAACTAGAGATAAGTGAATGGGTTGGACACAACTTGAATTTGTTATGAATTTCCCAATGGTGTCTGATTTCATTGAAACTTTTGGGATTTGTTGCTCACAAATTGCTCAAAATAGCAGCCGCCATTTTACAGATCAGAAGGCAGAGAATAAAGAGCACATGACCTCGGATAGCAGCCCGACGGGCTTCCTATAATATCTTGCAGGCAGACCCCCTCTAGTACAGCCAGTCGCGAGGGACTATAATTGCCAGTCATAGCCACTATAAAACAACCCAACCAGTAAATGCTGCCGCTTAATGGACACATAGGAGAGAATATCAGACAGAAAAATACAGAATATAGCTAGACAGTGGATTAGCGTCAGTGAGTGTGTTTCATAAGGAGGAGAAGGGAAAAAAATAGATTTACAATAAATTGATACATAGAGAAATTCAGACTCAGTCAGTCCGTGTCAGTGTGTTAGTTAGGCAAACACTAGCAGCCATTGCTGTCAGTGCTGATGTAGCTATAAAATTTAATTTCATACATTCATTTATGAATCACTCATCTTAATCACATTATTCACAAATCTTCTTCAATACTAGGAGACCTCAGAGTGTCGTAACTAGCCATAAGGGCCATCAGGGCAATTTTTATTCAAACAGAATTTATTTGGACCAAAACAAATTGGACCTGTAATGAATTTCAGGAAATTTGCTTATGTCTAGAGATGAGCGAGCATGCTCAAGGAAATGGCATCTTCCGCATTTTGAATTTTTGGCGCCTACAAACTCAGCCAATCACAAGCCAGGAGACTCTGCGGTACACCCAGCATCACGTGGGGCCCTTACATGTCGATAGAAGGGGTTGGCTGGCCTGATCAGGTGACCCTGGAATATACTAGTGACTGCCCGCGGTGCTCGGCTCAGATGCTGTCTGGATGTCGTTAGGGACAGAGCTACTGCGTTTCAGGGAGAGTGTTAGGGCCTAGATTTAGTTCTCTGTTAGGCAGGAGTGATCTTAAAAGAACCCAACAGCCCTTCTAAGGGCTACAAGACATTTTTTTTTGTCTCCTGGCTGGGCTGGCTGGCACTAGTAGTGCAGCTATCGCCACATATAACCCTTTTTTTTATTGTTTTATCTCAGTGATACAAATCCATTTCATACAGCAGTGTGGAACCATTCTGTGTGTCACAGTTCAGCTGTCCACTCACCACAAACCACAATCCGTATTTTCTGTCCAGGTGACCCATACTATATGTCACGTAATCAAATACGGTCTTTTGCTTTCACTGATACAGCTACATTACAAAAATCTCTGTGCGACATTTGTCTGGGTTGCAGTCAAAATAGCCACAGTCAGCAGGGGCTGAGTTTGCTCTCTGATAGTTTCTGCACGTCACGTTAAAAAAAATATATATATATAAAAAAAATATATAAAAATATATATATATAAAAAAATAGTTTTTTTTGTTGTTTTATCTCAGTGATACAAATCCATTTCATACAGCTGTGTGGAACCATTCTGTGTGTCACAGTTCAGCTGTCCAGTCGCCACAATCTGTATTTTCTGTCCAGGTGACCCATTCTGTACGTCACGTCAGTAAAAAAGGTATTTTGCTGTCACTTATACAGCTACATTACAAAAATCTCTGTGCGACATTTGTCTGGGTTGCAATTAAGCAGACCAAGTCTGCCTGATCTAATAGTTTCTGTGTAATTGCTCCATACTGCACGGTACGTAATAACATACGTAATTTAGCTCTAACTTATCTACCTATATACAAAGCACAATCTGTATTTTCTGTCCAGGTGACACATTCTGTACGTCACTTAATTAAAAAAGGTCTTTTGCTCTCACTGATACAGCTACATTACAAAAATCTCTGTGCGACATTTGTCTGGGTTGCAATTAAGCAGACCAAGTCTGCCTAATCTAATAGTTTCAGTGTAATTGCTCCATACTGCACGGTACGTAATAACATATGTAATTTTGCTCTAACTGATCTACCTATATACAAAGCACAATCCGTATTTTCTGTCCAGGCAACACATTCTGTACGTCACGTCAGTAAAAAAAGGCCTTTTACTCTCACTGAGACAGCTACATTACAAAAATCTCTGTGCGACATTTGTCTGGGTTGCAATTAAGAAGACCAAGTCTGCCTAATCTAATAGTTTCAGTGTAATTGCTCTATACTGCACGGTACGTAATAACATACTTAATTTAGCTCTAACTTATCCACCTATATACAAACCACAATCCGTATTTTCTGTCCAGGTGACACATTCTGTACGTCATGTCAGTAAAAAAGGTCTTTTGCTCTCACTTATACAGCTACATTACAAAAATCTCTGTGCGACATTTGTCTGGGTTGTCGTCAAAATAGCCACAGTCAGCAGGGGCTGAGTTTGCTCTTTGATAGTTTCTGCACGTCATGTTAAAAAATATATATATATAAAAAATATATATAAAAAAATATATTAAAAAATAGTTTTTTTGTTGTTTTATCTCAGTGATACAAATCCATTTCATACAGCTGTGTGGAACCATTCTGTGTGTCACAGTTCAGCTGTCCTGTCACCACAATCCGTATTTTCTGTCCAGGTGACACATTCTGTACGTCATGTCAGTAAAAAAGGTCTTTTGCTCTCACTTATACAGCTACATTACAAAAATCTCTGTGCGACATTTGTCTGGGTTGCAACTAAGCAGACCAAGTCTGCCTAATCTAATAGTTTCAGTATAATTGCTCCATACTGCACAGTACGTAATAACATACGTAATTTTGCTCTAACTTATCCACCTATATACAAACCACAATCCGTATTTTCTGTCCAGGTGACACATTCTGTACGTCACTTAATTAAAAAAAGGTATTTTGCTCTCACTGAGACAGCTATATTACAAAAATCTCTATGCGACATTTGTCTGGGTTGCACTTAAGCAGACCAAGTCTGCCTAATCTAATAGTTTCAGTGTAATTGCTCCATACTGCACGGTATGTAATAACATACGTAATTTTGCTCTAACTTATCCACCTATATACAAACCACAATCCGTATTTTCTGTTCAGGTGACACATTCTGTACGTCACTTAATTAAAAAAAAGGTCTTTTGCTCTCACTTGTACAGCTACATTACAAAAATCTCTGTGCGACATTTGTCTGGGTTGCACTTAAGCAGACCAAGTCTGCCTAATCTAATAGTTTCAGTGTAATTGCTCCATACTGCACGGTACGTAATAACATACGTAATTTTGCTCTAACTTACCCACCTATATATTTTCTTGTTCAGATTGAACAAGTTTGTGGGTTTCAGTACAGCAGGCCCATTTATTTATTTATTTTTTATATAATACACTATATATACTTTTTTTATATAATACACTTTTTATATAATACACTTATATACAGAAAATGTTGAACCCAAGGGCTAAGGGTCGAGGACGAGGGCGTGGGCATTCAATTACTGCAGGGGGCAGAGCCCGTGGTCCTGGGCAGGGTGAGACAGCACCTGCTGATGAGGGAGCAGGGGAACGCCGCAGAGCTACACTCCCTAGCTTCATGTCTCAACTTACAGGGACACGTGGTAGAGGACTGTTGAAACCACAACAGTGCGAACAGCTGATGTCGTGGATTGCAGACAATGCTTCAAGTAATTTGTCCACCAGTCAGTCTTCCACGCAGTCCACCCACGTTACCCAAGGGAGCACTCCTCTGGCTCCTCCACCTCAACCTCCTTCCCCAAAGTCTGCCCCCTCCCAGGAAAATTTGGAATGCGATCCGGCATACTCTGAGGAACTGTTTTCTGGACCCTTCCCAGAGTCACAAACCACTTCTCAGGTTACTGCTGACCTCTTTCCCGATGCCCAAGTTTTCCAACTGTCGCAGTCTATGGGTGATGATGATGATGACAATGTTGACTTAGTGGAAGAAGTGTGTAAAGAGGTATTACGTACCGTGCAGTATGGAGCAATTACACTGAAACTATTAGATTAGGCAGACTTGGTCTGCTTAATTGCAACCCAGACAAATGTCGCACAGAGATTTTTGTAATGTAGCTGTACAAGTGAGAGCAAAAGACCTTTTTTAATTACGTGACGTAAAGAATGTGTCACCTGGACAGAAAATACAGATTGTGCTTTGTATACAAGTGGATAAGTTAGAGATAAATTACGTATGTTATTACGTACCGTGCAGTATGGAGCAATTACACTGAAACTATTAGATTAGGCAGACTTGGTCTGCTTAATTGCAACCCAGACAAATGTCGCACAGAGATTTTTGTAATGTAGCCGTATCAGCGAGAGCAAAAGACCTTTTTTAATTACGTGACGTACAGAATGTGTCACCTGGATAGAAAATACGCATTGTGCTTTGTATATAGGTGGATAAGTTAGAGCAAAATTACGCATTTTATTACGTACCGTGCAGTATGGAGCAATTACACTGAAACTATTAGATTAGGCAGACTTGGTCTGCTTAATTGCAACCCAGACAAATGTTGCACAGAGATTTTTGCAATGTAGGCTGTATCAGTGAGAGCAAAAGACCATTTTTAATTACGTGACATACAGAATGTGTCACCTGGATAGAAAATACGGATTGTGCTTTGTATATAGGTGGATACGTTAGAGCAAAATTACGTATGTTATTACATACCGTGCAGTATGGAGCAATTACACTGAAACTATTAGATTAGGCAGACTTGGTCTGCTTAAGTGCAACCCAGACAAATGTCGCACAGAGATTTTTGTAATGTAGCTGTATAAGTGACAGCAAAAGACCTTTTTTAATTACGTGACGTACAGAATGTGACACCTGGACAGAAAATACAGATTGTGGTTTGTGGTGACTGGACAGCTGAACTGTGACACACAGAATGGTTCCACACAGCTGTATGAAATGGATTTGTATCACTGAGATAAAACAACAAAAAAACGATTTTTTTTATTATTTTATTTTTTTATTTTTTTTATGTATATTTTTTTTTTAACGTGACGTGCAGAAAATATCAAAGATCAAACTCAGCCCCTGCTGACTGTGGCTATTTTGACTTCAACTCAGAAAAATGTCGCACTCAGATTTTTCTAATGTAGCTGTATCAGTGAGAGCAAAAGACCTTTTTTAATTACGTGACATACAGAATGTGACACCTGGACAGAAAATACAGATTGTGGTTTGTGGTGACTGGACAGCTGAACTGTGACACACAGAATGGTTCCACACAGCTGTATGAAATGGATTTGTATCACTGAGATAAAACAACAAAAAAACGATTTTTTTAATTTTTTTATTTTTTTTATGTATATTTTTTTTTTAACGTGACGTGCAGAAAATATCAAAGAGCAAACTCAGCCCCTGCTGACTGTGGCTATTTTGACTGCAACTCAGAAAAATGTCGCACTCAGATTTTTCTAATGTAGCTGTATCAGTGAGAGCAAAAGACCTTTTTTAATGACGTGACGTACAGAATGTGTAACCTGGACAGAAAATACGGATTGTGGTTTTTGGTGACTGGACAGCTGAACTGTGACACACAGAATGGTTCCACACAGCTGTATGAAATGGATTTGTATCACTGAGATAAAACAACAAAAAAACTATTTTTTTTATTTTTATTTTTTTATATATTTTTTTATATATATTTTTTTTTTAACGTGATGTGCAGAAAATATCAGAGAGCAAACTCAGCCCCTGCTGACTGTGGCTATTTTGACTGCAACCCAGACAAATGTCGCACAGAGATTTTTCTAATGTAGCTGTATCAGTGAAAGCAAAAGACCGTATTTGATTACGTGATGTACAGTATGGGTCACCTGGACAGAAAATATGGATTGTGGTTTATGGTGAGTGGACAGCTGAACTGTGACACACAGAATGGTTCCACACTGCTGTATGAAGTGGATTTGTATCACTGAGATAAAACAATTAAAAAAAAAATTGTTATATATGGCGATAGCTGCACTACTAGTGCCAGCCAGCCCAGAAACAAATAAAGTGTCTTGTAGCCCTTAGAAGGGCTGTTGGGTTCTTTTGATATCACTCCTACCTAACAGAGAACTAAATCCAGGCCCTAACACTCTCCCTGAAACGCAGCAGATCTGTCCCTAACGACATCCAGACAGCATCTAAGCCGAGCACCGCGGGCAGTCACTAGTATATTCCAGGGTCACCTGATCAGGCCAGCCAACCCCTACTATCGACATGTAAGGGCCCCACGTGATGCTTGGTGTACCGCAGAGTCTCCTGGCTTGTGATTGGCTGAGTTTATAGGCGCCAAAAATTAAAAATGCGGGAGATGCCATTTCCTCGAGCATGGCGAACGAGCACCAAGCTCGGACGAGCATGCTCGCTCATCTCTAATGGTCAGTCCTCTTTTGATCTGTAACTTGCATATAGTCTGTGTAATGGTGCCGCTCCTATCTCAAGAATGGGGTCAGAAAGTGAATAGAAAGCAAGCCTCACATGCACATCATACTCTCCCTTCATGGCTATGGGTCTTCTAAAAATGGCTGATTTTTGAGGTGCCATAACAGTAAATGGAAAGCAAGTAATGCAAGTGCAGCAACTTCTTCATTCACCACTATGGGACTTTCAAAAATAACTTGGCTATATTTGGAAGTCCCATAACTGTGAATGGAGGTTGGTTGTGTATCTATTCAATTTGAGGCCCCTTTCTGGAAATAGGTGTGGGCCCCAGAGGTGGTACTGTTCCAAAGGTTCTTAGTTCCTTTTGATACGGTACAATGTACGGAACATTATGGCCAGCTAAGGGTTAATTTACCATTACCTATATTATTACACAGGCCAGGAATGCTCTGGAAAAGAAAGAATAAAGATGAAGTATAGTATATGATTTTATCACGCAATATAATAATTTAGTCAAAGAAACACGTGCACATTAATTTAATCAAAGAAACCAGCTATATTTACAGACTCCAAAAATGGTTGAAAGACGAAAGCCAGACATTCAGAAGGGATATGATAAAAAAGGGAAACATGTCCACTATTAACTTTCCAAAAATGTGACTTGTAGAATGACTGAGATGTAAATTGCTGCTCATTTGCATTACACATCTGGATATGTGGGTTATTTCATCATTTCTGAAGGCTAGTGACAAACTTGCGCAATCTGTGTTTAGCATGGGTAAGTAGATTTACTGTACAATTTTGCCTTTATTTATAATAACTCACTTCATGGGCAGAATTTTTATTTTTTAAAGGAAGAATTTTTATTGCTTCTCGTCATGTAGGAGCCTCCATTATAGGGCACCAATTAAATGATGACATCATTAGTCATGACTAGTGATAAGGGAATTTCTGGAAGTTCGATTGGGGTCTGATTCCTCCGAATCAAGTGTCTATTTTGATTTGGACTATAACTGATTCTATCCAAATCAAAATTGCTGGAAAGCTGTGAATGACATGCTTGTTCTTCCTTTCCTTTCTTTCTCGGGCAGGAATAAAACAGGTACAGTAAATTGCAGGACAATTGCAGAAGCACTAAACCTCCTAACAACTTTGCTGGTCACCAGGGAACCTAAAGCTCAGGCACACTCTGGCTGGAGAGAGTGACTTAAATACCCAGGAACTCCTAGCTATTGGCTGTGGATGGATTTGAAAGGACACATGCTGGCCCTTTAAGAAGCTGGATGTGAGCGTGCGCGTACCCTAAGGGGGAAGAGGCTGGAAGACTAGGCAGGAGCACACAGGCTGCAACTTGCATAGGATGACAGTAACCAGGATGGATGGCATGGTGAATGATGTGGCGTCGACGCCAGTAGGGGTCAACAGGACAGTGGCGGACACAGACTGCTCATATACTGTAACATGATTAGCAGCGAAGAGCAGCTGAGGTGGTGGTGGCAGCACCAGCTATATGGTACATGCTGGCAGACAGGCAACAACATGATAGAGGCAACAGCAACAAAACGTGATGGCAACAACATGATAGAGGCAACAGCAACAAAACATGATGGTCGGCAGGCCACAGCAGTGGTATGATGGCAGCAGTGGCATGATGGAGGTAGGGAGGCATGCAGGCAGAGAGCAACAGTGGCACTGTCATCAAGGCAAGATCTATTAATTTACCTCATCTGGAGAATTGTGAAAATCCTCCCAAATCCATCATTTTGAAAAAAAATGATGTTTTGGACACTGACGGAGTACAGCTTGGTCTGTTTGGATGTCAACATAAGTAAATTCAAAAATGGGTATAACCCAGATTTGAAGGAAAAAAACCCTTCTGAGTTAGTGCGCCAAAGGAATAGCGAGTGATAGTCTCAGTATACAGGGCGTGGAGTAGTAATAGCTTGTAACACTTACTTCACAGGGGGGGTGGACCGTTGGGGTTTAAACATAGCCCCTTCGGTTCCCTTGAACCCCCCTCGCCAGGATCGCCTGTAGATTGTTGGTCAATGAGCGCAGTCCATGACACGACTTCTGGTCATCAATTTTATTCAGAATTACACGGCTCTGGAGCCGTGTAATTCTGAATAAAATTGATGACCAGAAGTCGTGTCATGGACTGCGCTCATTGACCAACAATCTACAGGCGATCCTGGCGAGGGGGGTTCAAGGGAACCAAAGGGGCTATGTTTAAACCCCAACGGTCCACCCCCCCTGTGAAGTAAGTGTTACAAGCTATTACTACTCCACGCCCTGTATACTGAGACTATCACTCGCTATTCCTTTGGCGCACTAACTCAGAAGGGTTTTTTTCCTTCAAATCTGGGTTATACCCATTTTTGAATTTACTTATCCATTATACGTCTCATCACGGTTATGATCAGACGAAGAACCCTCTAGTAGCAGCCGAATTTTATTCTATCGAATTTTATTCTATCGAAGTTTAGCCGTTCACATTCTTTTTAAAACCTCCCATTGGCGCCTTGGTTATTCTTTATCCCTAGTGGAATTTTCTATCTGAGATATAGATAACCTAGCATTTTTGTGTTCTTTTTTGCCTTTTCTTTTATCATGGATGTCAACATGCCCCCTATGGTGCTGAAGGCCCTCTTCGAGATAACACTTGAGGTTGGGAAAGAAAAAAGAAAGAGAAAGTGCAGTTCCAATTCAGGCCACTGCTTCAGTCTGCCTACCCAGAAACCCATGGGATCAGGGAACAGTGTATGACTGTCCAGAGTGTAGGTAGGCCTGAACGTGGGCATTGAGGTTGGAGCTCTCGATTTGTTGACTGGCCTTAGCCTGGTCAGGCACGTGGAAAAACTCTGACATGTTAACAAGACTGAATTGGCTGCTACTGCTGTGGCTTCTGCTGCTTGTGGCGGTGGGAGGGGGCTAACTCTGTGGGTGGTGGAGAGGGGCCACGCTGGAGGCAGGCATCTGCTCGTTGAAAGCTTTGGCAAGCAACATAAACAGTGTTTCCTGATAATGCAATAATATAATTTGTCCTCCCTTTCAGAGGGAGGAAAACATTCCCCCATTTTGCTTTGGTAGCAAGAGTCTAAAAGCATGGCTATCCAGTAGTCAGACTGCTTGATGCACACAATACATCTGGTACTGTGTAAGCAAGTGAATTTACAAGTCGCCATTCTGGCCAGCCTGATCGGTGTCACCCTCATCATCATAATCCTCTTGCTCCTCTAACTCCTATTCCGACTCCTCTTCCTACTCTATTGGCAGCACTTCATACTCTTCCACCTCCTCCTCCATGGGAGTTTCTCATTGTGGATCCCCAACAGCTACAGGATGGATAGCAAGATGCTTTAGCTGTTCTTCCTCCTCCATAACCACCTGTTGCATGAGCATCAGCATCTCTTCACAGACACAAATGAGAGGAATGATGGACAACTGCAGCATGAACAGCATGAGCTGCCCGACCTGAAAGCAACACATGCTCTCTGCAGAGGTGGTCTGGTGCATGACAAAATCGTTCATGGCTTTTGGCTGCTTGTACAGATGCTCTAGTATGAGCAATGTTGAATTCTAGCGAGTTGTAATTTCATGGACTAAGGATTGTAAGCGTTACTCGCCACGTGAGAATGGCTGAAAAAGGAGACAGCCTCCTGGACATTGCCAGCAACGTGCTCAATCCAGTGTACTTTTTTTAAAAAAGCAATGCACGACTAGGTTAATGAAGTATGTCATGTAGGGAGCATGTGTTATTCCCCCAAAGTTCAGGGCGGCCATGATGTTGCGGCCATTGTCGCTGACCACTTTTCCCAGTTGGAGTCGGCAGAGTGACAACCAGCGGGTTTTTGCTGCTTGATGTACTTTAGCAACTGCTAAGCTGTGTGGATATTCTAACACAATAAGAATTGCAAAAAGAAGCCCACGTTCTCTGCCATATGAGAAGACCAGGCACTACTAAATGGTACACCAGCGACTACACCACCAGTAACTTGGCCAGGTGAGTCTTCAGACAAGCTAATTGCTGGTTTCATGGCCAAACATTCCATTGTAGATGTCTCACGATGGAGTGGTGGACAAGGAGGAGTATTACCAGGAAAAGAAGAAGATGATGATGATGGCATCATCATCAGCTTCTGCGTGCAGTTTTACTGGATTCCTCCAAAACGACCTGAAAATTTTTATCTTTATCTGCCGGGTGAAATTTTGGGAAGTTCGTAATGAACCCAGTTCGTTATGAACTGGTTTGCTCATCTCTAATCTATACTATTGATTAGGGATGAGCGAACCGAACCGTAACGAACCAGATTCGTTACGAACTTTCCCAAAAGTTCGGTTCGTCACCGAACCGAATTTTGAGAAAGTTCGTAACGAATCTGGTTAAAATAATGGCGACTCAAAATATACGCATATTTGACAATGTTCACTAATGTGTACACGCATTTTATGAATTCATACGCATTAGCGTACGCATTAGTGTACATTATTAAGTAGCGTACCTTTGACAACGCTAGACTGTATGTTTGTTACTTGAGTAGGAATGTTCACAGACGCAGTGTATGCGTACGCTAATGTGTACATATTCAGTTAAGTAGCGTACCTTTGACAACGCTAGACTGTATGTTTGTTACTTGAGTAGGAATGTTCGCAGACGCAGTGTATGAGTACGCTAATGCGTACATATTCAGTTAAGTAGCGTACCTTTGACAACGCTAGACTGTATGTTCGTTACTTGAGTAGGAACGTTCGCAGACGCAGTGTATGCGTACGCTAATGCGTACATATTCATTCAGTTAAGTAGCGTACCTTTGACAACGCTAGACTGTATGTTCGTTATTTGTGCGGGAATGTTCGCATTAGCGTACGCATTAGTGTAAATTCTCAAATATGCGTATATATTTTGCGTCGCTGTTGTTGAAGTCACTTTGATTTTTTCAACTTTTTTCATTGTAATAGCAACTGCAAGTAAACGAAACTATACCCTATCAGACTCCCATTATTGTAGCAGCAATTATTCAGCCGTTATAGCAAGGTTCGTTTTAGGTTTGGTTCGTACGAATCCGAACTTCACGAAAGTTCGCCGAAGCGAAGCGAACCGAACTTTTCAAAAGTTCGCTCATCACTACTATTGATTTATGCAAAGTCTGATGAAACAACAGTGACCGTTTAATGTATATAGTGTATAAATGCAAGTTATATTTAAATTAATATTTGTTAATTAATAATATAAATGCATATTTTAATATGTATACCGTTCATTTAGGTAAATGTGTGTATCCAGAATGAATTTGAGATCCTTACACTATTTGTTAAACATATGTTGTGATTGTGACATAAATAAGTTTTGTTATCAGAGGCAATAAATTAATACCATATAACTTGATGAACTATATCCAGATTTTTTTAACCTTGTAAGAATGTTCCCACAATTTCTTGTAAAGTGAAAACTTTTCACAATTGCCTTCTAATGTTTATAATAAACTCTAGCGAGCCACAATACGCACTTCCCAGGAATAGATTCCCATACATCAGTTAGAATAACAGTTCAGTCAAGTTCATTGCAGTAATAATAATGAGATCTAGAAACTTAATTGAAGAGATGAAAAAGAAAAAAAGAAAAAACACCACCCTATGGGTTCATAGATCTAGAAACTGAAGCCAACAAGTTTGTACAAATATTTATATGATTTTTATAACTAATAGTCGGATTCTGCTAATTACTGATTTTAAAAGTGATAGCATGAACATATCAAAAATGGAAGAGAAGAAAATGATTCTGGCTGGCATGACTTATAAGAAGAAAAACAAACGTGCAACAAAGATGACTCCTACTGATTGAATGTCTACTCCAGGTTTCATTTATGACTTTCAAGGAAAGTGATAGATCAATTTCATTTGCTATGTATTAGCTTACTTCTAATCATTACATGACCTGATTAGTATAGAAGATTTGGTACCAGTAATTAAAAAGAAGAAAACTGAAATTAGGATTCCACTGTAAGAGAGAAGAGAACCGCAGGAAATGGTGGCTCCAACTATGGCTAACCTGTTCATTTCAACGTACACCATTAAATAGAACATTGGCAACAAACTGACTGAATGGAGAGTTCTCCTTGGATTATCACTACTGGTCACAGGCATGTTCCCTCTAAGCTGTTTACCTCTATCATTTCTACAGCTAGCGCCTTAAAGGGAATAGTAGTTAAAGAAGCCAAACCTGAGGCAATGAGCTTCAGCATAAGAAGATTTTCACATGATAGGTGCAAGAACAATGAGTGCATGTTTTTAAGGAGGGTCAGTCACATGAACCAAAAGGTACAAATATTGTCTATATGTACAGTACTGTGCAAAGGTTTTGGGCAGGTGGGGGAAGAAATACTGCAAAGTAAGAATGCTTTCAAAATTAGAAGTGTTAATATTTTATTTTTATCAATTAAAGAAATGCAAAGTAAATGAACAAAAGATAAATCTAAATAAAATCAATGTTTGGTGTCACCACTCTTTACCTTCACAACAGCATCAATTCTTCTAGGTACACTTGCACACAGTCTTTGAAGGAACTCAGGAGGGAGGTTGTTCCAAGTATCTTACCATAGATTTTCGGTGGATGTAGGTTTGTTCAAATCCTTCTGTCTCTTCATGTAATCCCAGACAGGCTTGATGATGTTGAGATCAGGGATCTATGGGGCCTATATATTTTCCTTCAGGACTCCTTGTTCTTCTTTAAACTGTAGATAGTTCTTATTTACATTGGCTATTTGGGGTTGGTGTCCTGCTATATAATACATTTGAAGCCAATCAGACACCTCCCTAATGGTAATGCATGATGGATAAGTATCTGCCTGTATTTCTCAGAGTTGTGGACACCATCAATCCTAATCAAACCCCAACTCCATCTGCTTCTATGGTATGAAAATCCATGACTTGACATCTTTCTCCTGTGATAGGTAAAGACAGGTGCAGTCATAAGGACCCTCCACATCACATGCAGATAAATTATTAGTTTGATTTGTTTGCAATATCTCATCCCTTGGCATACAGTACAAATGAATCATCATGAATATGAGCTATGAATATGAAAGATGAGCGAATTGAATTAAAAATGTATGAATTCAACCTGAATTTTACATGCAGATTAATGACCCTTAGTTTGTTTGTTTGTTTGCAATATTTCAGCCCTTTGTATGCAGCACAAATAAATCATCATAATTAGAGATGAGCAAATCAATTCTAAAATTTGGGAAGTCAACTTGAATTTTCCAAAAAGTTCAGGTTCAGAAGAATTCAAATTTTATTTGTTTCAGGAGAATTAAAAGAGAGAAAAAGAGAGACGCGAAGAGAGAATGGAAGAGGGAGAGAGAGAGTTGGAGGGAGGGAGAAGAAGAGAGAGAGTTTTCCAGGCTGTAATTTGGGTCAAATTTATTCTGACCCAAAATGAATTGGACGAGGATCAGAATTGAATTTTAAGAAATTCACTCTTCTCTAATCCTAATAGACAATAGAGTATAAGGTGCAGCCGACACTTATTTCTGTTAAGAGCAAAACACATCTCACGGTGGATATAGATATGTTCATAAATCATGATGTAAAGATTAAACTAAACAAAAAAAAAATTTTATACATACAATGGGCTGCATCTGTTCGGTCCCAGTAATATATATAAACCATCATGTTAAATGTGCTTTACAAAGTTTTTGAACTTCTAGCCATACCACAAAATATTCATAGCTTAAGTGTAGACAATTACATGAAAAAAAATGTGGTTTTAAAGAAAACAATCTGTAGCAAATATTTATTAAACAACTACTCAAAAGTGCTATATTGTAGCCTAGGAACAGTGAGCAACACTACAAGTATGCACTAATAGAGAACAGAGACCATTACTGAATGAGAAAACCTATAGAATATTAGGTTAAAACAGCTTCACAAAGGATTCTTTCATCTTAAAGTTATTATTACCAACAGGCCACAAAATCGGAAAAGTCTTTTAAGTTTTTGTATATCTATGAATAATCTCAAACGCATGTGTTAGAATGTGTATAGTCGATATTCCTATTACCCAAGCTTATCAAGGCACTAATGTTACGACTGTTGTTTACCGGAACATCAAGTAAATTAATTAAGAGAATCAAATTGCGTCTGGTTCACAATGAAACAAAAACAATTACTTTGAAACTTACAATACAAATTGGCTGGAATGCTGATGTGTTTGGCAAGCAAGGCAGATACTAAATTTATTACAGATTTTCCTCAGATAGAAATAATGGCAGCTCCTGCATCATAAAAGATTTTGACTTATTTCCTGAGGGGTATAAAACTACTTGTCAAGTAAAAAGGATTCTTCTGAAGCCGTGAAAGCTTTTCACTGAATTGTTATGCTCTGATCATCAGAAATATACACACTCCTGTACTAGATAAGTCCCTCTTTTGCCTCAGAACAGGCCAAATTCTTCATGGCAAGGGTTCAACGAGGTGCTGGAAAAATTCCATTGATTTTCTTGTCCATGTTGTCATCATAGCATCAAACAGTTGCTGCAGATTTATTATTATAATAATAATTATTATTTATTTATTGTTATTAATTCCAGGCTTCTGTACATAATGAAAACAGTTTACATACATAACACATACTTTCCAACTTTTAGTCCTCTTCAAGGTCCAAAATTTTTTCTAGCCATTGAAATGCTTCTTTTTACAAGCCTCAACCTTTTTGACAATCTTCACCTCCTTTTACATGATTTGGTGCCACCCTTCATGTTTTGGCTGCCAGGGATAGGTCTGATAATGCAACATTCTGGCACCACTTACAGGTAGGCCCCATTCACACGTCCGTATTTTGCGGATCCGCAAAACACGGACACCGGCAATGTGCATTCCGCAAAACACGGACACCGGCAATGTGCATTCCGCAATTTGCAGAACGCACATAATAGAAATGCCTTTTCTTGTCCGTGTATTCGGACAAGAATAGGACATGTTCTATTTTTTTCGGGAGCCACGGAACGGAAGTGCGAATGCGGACGGCACACTTTGTGCCGTCCGCATCTTTTGCGGCCCCATTGAAATAAATGGATTCGCATCCTATCCGCATAATTTTCTGCAAATGCGGAAACGGATGCAGAGAGGATGTGGATGCAAAATACGGACGTGTGAATGGGGCCTTAGGGCTGTTCTCTGGTAAGTACTATGAGGCTACTGCGGCAATTGAGAGATTTGCCAATGCTTCCATGAGTCCTTTTTGTTGGGAACCTCCCAAATGTACCAGGAGATTTGGCAAGTATTACATAATATAATATAGAAGCAAGTACCATAAATATGAGCTAAATGACAGACTGGTACAGAGGGTGAGACAACCCTGCAGTGAGGGCTTAAAATCTACAAAGGAATGGGGAATTTACAACGTTAATCCCTTGGTGCCACACACCATACATTTATGTACAATTATGTTCATGTATGGTAGTTAGCAACCAGCTCTGTAAATGTATGGTGTAGGCACAAAAGCTGGCTCCGATCCTGGAAGATTAGCACCTCAGATCCCATGACCAGTAGTGATTGCAGCATCTAAGTAGTGCAAGAGAGGGAGGTGCGTCCTTCTGTTACCACATTTGTGTTCACACACTATTTCATCGCGGGGTGCTGATAGGTTGCTGTGGCAACCATGCACCTTAGTAAGTCCCCTGCCATGTGTATATACCTTTAAGACTGTTCATAAACATGTTGGAGTCCTTACCTGACCTTCCATGTTTCCAATACCAAGTCCTTATTTTATACAGATGCACAGATACCTAATTGGCTTGCGAGGTGAGTGAATCCACAATGAAAATACAATTATATTCTACACCACTTTCAGTAAAACTTTCAATCCAAATATGTTCATATAATGAACATGGAATACCACTGGTAAAATATATACAGGGTCAGATGACCACTTTAATGCTTGTTTCAAATTCTCCTAGTTTGCCACTTGTACCTAAACCACTCATATTGCATGCACATTTTGTGAATATTTTTGGAATGAAGTTCAAGTTTTATGAAAAGCAGTGCTGGATGTAATTGTATTTTCATTTTCCATATTACACACCTGTCAATGGCAGGGCCTAACAAGCCTATTTTGACAGGCATAGTGCATTGCAATACAGAAATATTCATGTAGCGGCTATCTAAATTGCTATGGTGGGTCTTGTAGTCCAGCGAAATTGAAATTAGTCATTCCACCAATAAAGTCTATAGACTTTAAAAAATGTTCAGACATAGGGCAACCACAATGTTTTTGTTATGTTTGATCATACTCACAATGTATAGCAAGAATTTGGGTTTGCTGTGAATCCTCTATCAGACCAGAGTTCTTGTCAGTGTGCCACCAGCTTATGGGACACTCTCCACAAAATGAAAAGTTAGCCAACTTATGGTGCTTGTGGAAATGAATCAGGTTTTCCTAAAATGGCAGCCACGCGTGTTACAAAGCGAAAGTGGAGTGGAAGTGTAGAGGAGACATAGTCCAGGAACGCAAGATCACCCATAATGCTGTGCAGCCAGTCGGTCCGCAGATAGCCATCCCCTGTGATGTCACAGCCCTATAAAACCCTCATTCCACGTGGTCTCCGCCATTGTCCTGTGAGCTGAACATAGGGAGTAGTGATGATTGAAGTGAGCATCAGATTCTACATCTGAATTCGCTTCACTCAAAACTTTGGATTAATGATGTACCTCAGAACTGAAGCCGAGTTCAGTTCCATGTTTTAAAATGGTTTTCCACTTTAAAAATCAACTACCAATGTTATTCACATGGACGTAGCTATAGGGGGTGCAGAGGTAGCATTCGCTAGCGGGCTCAGGAGCTTGAGGGGGCTCAAAGTGCTGCATAAGAAGACGCCAGTATTATAGAAAGTGCATGCTTGTCAAGTTACACCTCTGGCTAGAAGGAAGGGGTTATGTAAAGAATTTGGCATGGTGGTGGTTGCCGTTTCAATTTTTGCATCGGGCAGCACGAAGGCCATGTGCTTCCCTGCCCCTCGCCACAAAGCACTGAGTTTAGGGGGCCTCAAACTGAACTATTGCACCAGGGCTCATGAGTAGAGTTGATCGAATCCTAAAATATTCGGGGATTCGGAATTCGGCACGAATTTTCCGCGGGATTCGTGGGTTCGAGCCGAATCACGAATCCCATTAAAGTCTATGGGAGACCCGAATATTTTTGCAGGGGCCAAAGGTTCTGCACAGTCAAGTTTGCCCCAACATGTGAAAACCTCAAAAAATGATGGAAACACCTTGGAAATGGATAGGAAACACCAGGGGCAGCATGTAGGGATGCCTCTGAGGCTCCCTAATTGCACCATTTTTTCTAAATCTGGCCAATAGTCTGGTGATGACCCCAAGGCAATTTTCAGGGACACGGTAATGGTGACCCACTTAAAAATGCTGCCTGACAACCTGGCGGTGAACCCCTGATTGTCTGTCTTTCAATAAGATTGCAGTGTAAAGCATGGTGGTGAGCCTCAGTATGACTTTTAGGATGGAGATTGCATGTGGTCACGTACTCCCTGGAACCCCATAGTCACCCCTTCTCTGATGTGCTACCCCAGAAGATTCTCTGCCCTAATTCGCAAGACCTTTTGCAGTCTCCATGTGCTGACAGTGGGGATTTACCAGTGTTGTCTGAGGAGGTGGTGGACAATGGCGAGACACAGGTGTCGGGGGGTGAGGTAGTTGTAAGGGAAGCAAGTTACAGTGGGGACTCCTTGGGGGGACTTCCTCATGATGGGACAGATTCAACTTGGGTGGATCAGGCACAGGAACAAAGCAATTGTAAGTGTGAGACAACATCAGCACCACAACCGCTTGGGAGAGGCAGTGGGTATTGTGTTTAGAAAGGCTGATGGGCTTCCGTCAGCACTGTGTGTATAGAACCCCATGGCCTTTCACAAAAAATTTGGTTACAAAGCCGCATGACTCCTGAAAAATAGTTTTTAGAAAGCCGGATGACTTTCCAGAAAAATTGTAATTAGAAAGCCGGATGACTTTCCTGAAAAATTGTTTTTCGAAAGCGCGATGACTTTCCAGAAAAATTGTTTTTAGAAAGCGGGATGACTTTCCTGAAAAATTGTTATTAGAAAGCCGGATGACTTTCCTGAAAAATTGTTATTAGAAAGCCGGATGACTTTCCTGAAAAATTGTTATTAGAAAGCCGGATGACTTTCCTGAAAAATTGTTATTAGAAAGCCGGATGACTTTCCTGAAAAATTGTTGCATATGCAACTCAGTTGAAGAGGAGGAGGAGGAAAGCAAGCAATTTAGGAGGTAGCCTGAGGTGGGGATGAGAACTGGGGGGATATCCATGACCTGTTCATCTTGATGAACGTGAGGATTTCGGCGTTGTCGGTGGACAGGCGCATCCGTTTGTCCGTAATGATACCCCTGGCGGCACTAAAAACCCTTTCAGACAGTACACTTGCAGCAGGGCAGGCAAACACCTCAAGAGCGTATTGCGCAAGTTCTGGCCACCTGTCCAGCTTGGCCAGCCAGTAATTATATGGCGTGGAGTGGTCCGCGACATACTCCCTCACCATCTTGCGGTACTGTTCTGCCCTGCTCTGCCTGCCCTGTGGCTGTGTCGTACTGTCTTGCTGGGGTTTAAGAAACTTGGCAAAAGCATGGAATAGTGTACCCCTGCCCTTGGCGCCTACACTGACTTTCCCCCTCCTCTCCTCTCCAACTTCAGCCACTGCAGTCCGCCCCCTGTTGCTCGACTGGTCTGGAAAGGCCTGTAGCAGTTTCTGAACCAGGGCCTTGTGGTAGAAAGTGACTCGGGTACTCCTTTCCTCCACAGGTATAAGTTGGGCA
Source organism: Rhinella marina (assembly GCA_900303285.1). Taxonomy (NCBI): domain Eukaryota; kingdom Metazoa; phylum Chordata; class Amphibia; order Anura; family Bufonidae; genus Rhinella; species Rhinella marina. The sequence goes on from ONZH01013702.1 coordinate 150,612, forward strand.
AAGTTGTCCTTGTAGCGTGGGTCAAGGAGGGTGTACACACAATAGTCATTGGTGGACAGTATCCTCTTGACCCGGGGATCACGACAAAGACAGCCAAGCATAAAATCTGCCATGTGCCCTACTGTGCCAACACGCAAGCCTTCAGCCACCTCACTTAGCGGACTCTCCATCTCCTCCTCCCCCCTTCCTCCGACCCCAATTCATCCTCCTCAGCCCATACCCGCTCAACAGGTAGCATGGAATCACCCCCTGATGCATGGTGCCCAAGAGTTTCTTCCTCCTCCTCAGCCGCCTCCTCCTCTTCAGTTTCGCGCTGCGAAACTGACAACAGGGTGCTCTCAATGTCACTGTCTTCCCCCACCTCCTGTGACACTGCTGAATCCTCAGATCTTAGGTTCCTCAAGGAGTTCTGGATGAGGCACAACAGAGGGATGGTGACACTGATGATGTGTGCATCACCACAAACCATCTCTGTTGCCTCCTCAAAGGGACCTAAGACCTGGCAGATGCCAGCCATCCACGTCCACTCCTCAGCATAGACATGAGGAAGCTGACTGGCCTGACTACCACCTCGGGGGATCAGCTGGCAGTCTACAACTACCCTGCGTTGTTGGTACACCCTGGCTAGCATGTGTAACGTCGAATTCCAACGCGTGGGAACGTCACACAGCAGCCGGTGAACAGGGAGTTGTAGCCGCCCTTGCACAGTCCAGAGGGTCACGGCATCGGTGGTGGACTTGCGAAAATGGGCACATATGCGCCGCACCTTGGTGAGCAACTCACTCAACTGGGGGTAGGTCTTGAGGAACCGCTGGACCACCAAGTTGAGCACGTGGGCCATGCATGGCACGTGAGTCAGCCCACCAAGATGCAGAGCCGCCACCAGGTTACGACCATTATCGCAGACCATCATTCCTGGCTGAAGGTTCAGCGGCGCCAGCCACACATTGGTCTGCCCCCTGATGCCCTGTAAGAGCTCTTCAGCCATGTGCCTCTTATCCCCCAGGCTCAGCAGTTTCAGGACTGCCTGCTGCCGCTTCCTTACCACAGTGCTGAAACTGCTGGCCATTGAGAAAATGACACTTGCCGATTGGGGCATCACTGCCACTTTGGAGGAGGAGGAGGTGGAGGAGGAGATGGAGGCATAATGTGCCAGAGATACACAGACTGAACTATGTCCCGCAATTCGTGGTGTGGGTATACATGCGCAGGCCCACGATCGGTCTCTGCCCCAGCCTCCACCAGATTGACCCAATGTGCCGTGAGGGAGATGTAATGTCCCTGGCCACCGGTACTCGTCCACGTATCTGTGGTCATGTGGCCTTTACCACAAACCGCGTTTTTGAGAGCGTGGGCGATGTTCTCAGACACATGCCGGTGCAGGGCGGGTACGGCACATCGGGCAAAATAGTGTCGGCTGGGGACAGAGTAACGGGGGGCTGCCACCTCCATAAGGTTGCGGAAGGATTCTGTCTCCACAAGCCTGTACGGCAACATTTCCAAACTAATCAGCTTGACGATGTGGACATTTAGAGCTTGCGCATGGGGGTGGGTGGCTGTGTACTTGCGCTTGCGTTCAAATGTCTGCGGTAGAGACAGTTGAACGCCGCACTGGGACACATGAGTGGAGGAGAGGGAGGGAGATGGAGCTGGAGGGGTCCTTTCGGGGCTGGAGGCTGCAACGTCCTGGCTTGGACGAGACAAAGTTGCTGGACTAACTGTGTCAACGTCACCAGCTGACAGAAGTGCAAACCATTTGGTGGGGTGTTTTCTCTCCAAATGTTTGCGCAGGCTACTAGTGGTCAGGTTGTTGCGTTTTGAACCCCTGCTCATTGACGTGTGGCACAGCTTGCACACCGCCAAACGAGGATCGGCCTCATCATCCCTAAAGTACTCCCAACCTAAGGAGTGGCGCATAGTACGGCCTGGAGCGTGACCTCTAGGAGCACTTGGGGAAGTAGTGACTCGGCCCTGGCTTCTCCCTCGTCACAGCCCTTTGGCTCTCTCAATAGCTTGTGGTGCTGATGTCGTCTCACAGTCTGAACCACTGCCTCCAGTTGCCTCATCCACCCAAGTAGAATCTGTCCCCTCATCATCCCCCAGGTCTTCCTCAGACTCCACAGTGACTTCCTTGACAACTACCTCCGACAACAGTGTCTCGTCGTCATCTTCCACCAGCTCCTCAGACGCCACTGCTAACTCCCCACTCTCATAACCCGGAGACAGCAAAAGGTCCTGAGAATCAGGGCATAGCAGCTCGTCCACTGGCACATCAGGGAAGTGGTGGCTGAAGAGTTCCATGGATAAATTTTGTCCGTGGGACATACCCCTAGAGGGGTCTGGCTGGGGAGAAGGAGGGCGAGTTGGAGGACAGACACCCTGGCTCAGAGAAGTCGACTGGCTGGATGAGGGGGCAGACGAAACGTGGCTGGACGTGCTCTCTGCAATCCACTGAACCACCTCCTGTTGTCGTTTGGGGTCTGTCAGAGTTGTAGGACGCTGCCCTACCAACTTCTGGAGTTGATCAGGCACCCTGACCTTACGTGTTTCCACTGTACCCACAGCAGTCGGCACTGTGTCACCACGCACACCACGGTCATCACCGCTGACCACAGCACCACCACGATTCCCACCTCTCCCTCCTCGACCACCTCTTCCACCTCTCCCAGCTCTTCCCCCTCTCCCCCTGACCCTGGTGTTCTCCATGTGCACAGTAGCAGTATTATATTATTATAATTGTAAAGATTCAATACGGTATCTATAGACTGTGAGGTATATAGCAGGCTGATAAAAAAAATTTTCCCAAGTCACTGCACCGTGTATTACAGAGCAGTAAAATTCAACGGACAATATAGATAGATATGCAGGTAAAATTATTTTCAGACCTATCCAAAAAAAAATTTACGCAGTTTCTGCAAATAAAACTGGAATCTACAGATCAATACGGTATCTATAGACTGTGAGGTATATAGCAGGCTGATGAAATTTTTTTCCCAAGTCACTGCACCGTGTATTACAGAGCAGTAAAATTCAACGGACAATATAGATAGATATGCAGGTAAAATTATTTTCAGACCTATCAAAAAAATATATATATATACGCAGTTTCTGCTAATAAAACTGGAATCTACAGATCAATACGGTATCTATAGACTGTGAGGTATATAGCAGGCTGATGAAATGTATTCCCCAGTCACTGCACCGTGTATTACAGAGCAGTAAAATTCAACGGACAATATAAAGCAAAAAACAAGTCTCAGCAGCACTGAATGAGGAAAAGCGAGGTGCACGCCAAACAGACCAGACCCAGGTCCCAGCATATAAAAAAAAGAAAAAAGAGGCAGCACTCTCCAGTAAAAAAGTGAAAAAAATGAAAGTCTTTATTTACCCATGTGGGATTGCGACGTTTCGGCCCAGACTGAGCCTTTCTGCTTGAGAAAGGCTCAGTCTGGGCCGAAACGTCGCAATCCCACATGGGTAAATAAAGACTTTCATTTTTTTCACTTTTTTACTGGAGAGTGCTGCCTCTTTTTTCCTTTTTCCTTTTTTTTTTTTTTTCAACGGACAATATAGATAGATATGCAGGTAAAATTATTTTCAGACCTATCCAAAAAAAATGTACGCAGTTTCTGCAAATAAAACTGGAATCTACAGATCAATATGGTATCTATAGACTTTGAGGTATATAGATGGCTGATGTAATATTCCCTTCTCTCAGCACAGTCTTGCACAGGAATATATCTGTTTAGAGATGTATAGTTTGAGCTATGTGGCTGGACAAGGTGTACCAGGCACAGCTCTGCACAGAATGCAGGCTTACAGCATATACTGTATAGTTTTCTTCACAGAATCAATTAGTCTTTAAAAAGACTGTTGGGGCTTCCTATCCTGCACAGAATACAGGCTTACAGTATATACTGTATACTGTTCTTCAGAGTATAAATAGTCTTTAAAAAGAATGTTGGGGCTTCCTATCCTGCACAGAATACAGGCTTACAGTATATACTGTATACTGTTCTTCAGAGTATAAATAGTCTTTAAACAGAATGTTGGGGCTTCCTATCCTAACTCCTAACTCCTTGCTGCACACACTACACTAGCTAACACTGTCTGTCTCTTCTCCTTCCAAAAGCACAATGAGGCTAATGCTGCAGGTCCCTACCTTATGTAAAGTTAGGTCACATGTTACTGCCAGTCAATCACTGCTGGGGAGGTAGTATAGGGGCTGTTACATCACAGCAGGCGTTCCCACAGGCTTCCCTTTGATGCTGATTGGCTGAAAAAACTGGGCATTTCAAACTGGCAGTGACGCATGAATAATCACGAGTCCGCGCTGCCTCGGGATGCCGAGCCGAGCCGAAGCGGGTAATATTCGTGCGAATCACGAATATTGCCGCTTCGATTCGCTCATCACTACCCATGAGCCTTTATCAACACCCCTGGTTATTCAACAAAGTCTTGCGCAACTTTGCAAATAACCTAATTCAGTTCATCGCCATCTCCAAGGATCTCCATACGCTCATTACTAATAGGAAGAGACGTTGCATGTGCGTGTGCGCTAGGGACATTATTACTGAAAAAGATTAATAGAAGCATATTGGAGAGGGAGAGTGCAGGTGGAGTACAAGGAGAGTGCAGGGAGACTTATTCTGTGTCAGTTTTATTTACTTATTCCCACATTTACTTATTCCTACATCAGTCATAAACTAAGATATGTAATTCAATACAATTAAGAAGGAAGCCTTCATTATTCCGGTGCCAGTGTGCAGCAGCATGGCCACATGGTTCATTAGATATGTGTGTGAACAGTCCGGTATGGAGTATATCTAATAAAGTGGATACAGGGTGTATTTTGATAGTAGCTATGGAAGTTATTTGACAGTAGCAGTAATGGAAAAAAAGTATTTGCAAGGTGTGACTTTGAACACTGCAATACACAGTCATATAAATGTATTATGGATCATAGTGATTGAGCAATACGTTAAACTTGCTTTCAGAATCTTATGAATGAAGTCTCTATATAGCTCTAGGTCTAAATGACAGTAAGACTGAAAGGAAAATTTGCTGGAATGTAAGACCTATAAGTTTGATTAAAGAAAAAAATAAAGTTTTTTATAAAGTGACAAATTATCAGTTGAAAATAAAGAAGGTATGCAAATGCGCTTTTAACAAGCTCTGCCTCTAATGCCACCAGATGTAAGGCAGCTATACTGTAAGTCAATGTTCAACCCTTTAAATAGGCCTTGAGACATGACTTTGATAATAATTAAGCCAGCACCTCATCTACAGGCTGTTTTGTGGTGATTGCCCTTCATCACTGAACTGATATATCATGTCTGAAGGCTTATTTAAAGGGTCGAACATCAGCACCCAGCATACCTGGGTAAATTCTGGGGCCCACAGCTGATTGTAATGGTGAAGCAGGGAGCCCTTCACCCCTTTGTTTTTTCACTTCCTGTGAAAGACGCACATATCTGGGCATAGCTACTGTGAGGGAGTACATATCTGGGCATATCAACTATGAGGGGGCATATATCTTGGCATATCGACTGTGAGGAGCACATATCTTGGCATATCAACTGTGAGAGGGCACATATCTTGGCATATCTACTGTGAGGGGGAACATATCATGGCATATCTACTGTGAAGGGGCACATATCTTGGCATATCCACTATGAAGGAGGTACATATCTTGGCATATCTACTGTTACAGGGCACATATCTTGGCATACTGTATCTACTGTGTAGGGGCACAAGGCACACAAATTGGCTTATCAACTGTGAAGGGCACATATCTTGGCATATCAACTGTGAAGGGGTCACATATTTTGGCATTTGCAGCACATACTGTATCTTGTCATAACTACTATGAGGGCACAAATATTTGGCCATAACTATTGTGAAAGGGCAAATATATGGGCATAACTGCTGTGAAGGGACACATATCTGGGCATAACTGTTGTGAGAGAGAACATATCGGGGCATAACTACTGTGAGGGAACACTTATCTGGGCATAACATCTGTGAGGCAGCATATCTATGGCTGCAGCTTTTGTGAATGGGGCACATGTGGGCATTACTGCTGTGAAGGGCACAATGTGGGCATTACTACTGTGAAGGGGACATAGTGTAGGTATAACTACATCTGGACATTACTACTGTGTGCGGGCACAAACGGGTAATAATTACACCTTGGCTCTCAGCCAATAGTAGCTGGTGGCTCTGTGATCTGTAATGAAGCCACAGGAAGGTGCATGAGGACTGATTCACTGATATTCACTCCGTAGCATGCTCTGTCTATTTTATTTGGCAACATCTATAATACATGTGGTTTCATTGCTTAGTGCGCTTGCAAAATGCCACAAGGGGGCCCACTGAGACTTTATTGCCCAAGGGCCGACATGAACCTGAAGCCAGCCCTGGATAGCTTCCTTAGGGTGGCATCAGAGGCAGAGCTTGCTAAGAGCTCTTTTGCATATCTTCTTCACAGAAATCAAGAGGAGCATAAGACTCTTTGCAACAATTAAGGCGATCTCCATAAGGACATATAGTACCCTCCAGTTTAAAGTGAAAAGACCAAAGGAGCCTAGACCAGCCTGGCCCTTTTGTTTTATCATTTTTATGCTATACCTTGATGTCCATGACACTGCATGTGATGTGACAATGGCAGCCCATTACCACCATATTAGGTGATGTCATTAGTTTTTTTCAATTAGTTTTTTTATTTGTAGCCATATTAATACTTAGTAAATATTTTTCTGGTGTGGTTGGAAACCACAGCACCTACATAGAGAGAATACACTGAAGGCCCTATTAGACTGCATCATTTTCAATTATCAGGAACAAGCATTCACAGGAGTGCTGGTTTCCAATAATTGGCCCATAAATGCTCATTTGTCAACATCTTTCATCAGGATAAAAATCTCCCTGTGTAATCAGGGATGTGTTGCCGATAATCAATAGAACTGAATACGAGAGGAATGAATGAGGTAGCAATCGTTCCTCCCATATTCAGTCTGCATCAGCCTTTTTAATCAGCATTAATAGATATGTTATTAGAGATGAGCGAGCACTAAAATGCTCTGGTGCTCGTTATTCGAGACGAACTTTTCCCGATGCTCGGGTGCTCGTTTCGAGTAACGAACCCCATTGAAGTCAATGGGAGACTCGAGCATTTTTTGCAGGGGACCAAGGCTCTGCCTAGGGAAGGCTGGGTGAAAACCTGGAAACATCAGAAAATGATGGAAACACCACGGAAATGGACAGGAAACAGCAGGGGCAGCATGCATGGATGCCTCTGAGGCTGCCTAATCCCACCATTACCCCAAATTCTCCTGCAACAGCCTGGTGGTTACCCTCATGGCAATTGTGCTCACCCAGACCAAGAAAGGTGAGGCACATGCCCATCACATGTTAGGGAAGCACCCAACTAGGTGCAACGAAGGTCCATCACCCATGCCCATGCTGGCACTGCTCTCCTATCCCCAGCCACACGATGCAGGCATAAGCCTGACACAGCATGGCGGTGACACCAACAAGTGACCAAGTTACATGAGGTAGCAGGTGAGCCACCCAAAACTTTAGCAAGACGCAGCATGGCGGTGACAACAGAGTGACCGAGTTAGACTGAGGTAGCAGGAGGTGAAGCATCCTCCAAGTGGGCAGTACATGAGCGGCCCTAGGGTCAGACTCGGTCAGAGTATGTGAAATGTTCAGGGTGGCTGAACGCAGGGCTCGACGGCGGACCCGTTTCGGGTTATCGATTGTCGAAATGTTTTCTGACATCAAGTTTAGTATCTGTTCTTATCAGTTGCTGTGGCTGTTAGTGGTAAAGTGGTGACCCGGGTTCGATTCCCGTCTAGCGCAGGAGGCAATTAAAAGAAGAGCCAAATAAAAATCAGTACAATATCTAATACGTCCCCTACCCGGGTAAATTGTTTGGAGAGAGGGCCTGTAGGTGGGGGGAAGGAGGTTGAGCTGGAAGAGCCAGAGGAGTGCCCCCTGGGATAGCGTGTGTGGTGGTGACAACAGCCGGATGGAGTTCGAATGACGACGCAGGACCCCAACTTAAAAATTTAGCATCAACCGGTACAATTGTCAATTATGAGATTGATCAAGTGTGGTATGTGTTCTATGTATACTACTCAGTTTAATACCGTATATGGCAGCTATACGGAAAAATAGTCTGGAGAGAGAGAAAGATAGGAAAAAGACGTAAATTGATTGGAGAGAGGGCCTGTAGGTGGACCTCTGGAAAAATTGTTTGGAGAGAGGGCCTGTAGGTGGACCTCCGGAAAAATTGTTTGGAGAGAGGGCCTGTAGGTGGACCTCCGGAAAAATTGTTTGGAGAGAGGGCCTGTAGGTGGACCTCTGGAAAAATTGCTTGGAGAGAGGGCCTGTAGGTGGACCTCCAGAAAAATTGTTTGGAGAGAGGGCCTGTAGGTGGACCTCTGGAAAAATTATTTAGAGAGAGGGCCTGTAGGTGGACCTCCGGAAAAATTGTTTGGAGAGAGGGCCTGTAGGTGGACCTCTGGAAAAATTGTTTGGAGAGAGGGCTTGTAGGTGGACCTCCAGAAAAATTATTTAGAGAGAGGGCCTGTAGGTGGACCTCCAGAAAAATTGTTTGGAGAGAGGGCCTGTAGGTGGACCTCCTGAAAAATTATTTAGAGTGAGGTCCTGTAGGTGGACCTCTGGAAAAATTGTTTGGAGAGAGGACCTGTAGGTGGACCACCGGAAAAATTGTTTGGAGAGAGGGCCTGTAAGTGGACCTCTGGAAAAATTGTTTGGAGAGAGGGCCTGTAGGTGGACCTCCAGAAAAATTATTTACAGAGAGGGCCTGTAGGTTGACCTCTGGAAAAATTGTTTGAAGAGAGGGCCTGTAGGGGGCCCTCCTGAAAAATTGTGGTAAAAGAGTGCCAGTTGGACCTCTAAAAAATGGCGTTTTTTTGGTCAGCGTTAGGCAAAGACGACAAGGAGGAGGAGGAGTAGGAGGAGTAGAGAAGAGGAATCGGATACATAAGTTATTTAAATCTTTAGCTGCTTTCCCCCGGAGGAGATTTTAATTCCGGTGAAATCCAGGCTTTGTTCATTTTAATAAGCGTCAGCCTGTCAGCGCTGTCAGTTGACCGCTTATTGGTGATGACGCCACCAGCTGCACTGAATACCCGCTCTGACAGCACGCTAGCGGCAGGGCAGGCCAGCACCTCCAAGGCGTACAGCGCCAGTTCAGGCCACGTGTCCAGCTTTGAAACCCAGTAGTTGTATGGAGCAGAGTGATCGCTACGGACGTTAGTATGGTCAGCTAGGTACTCCCTCACCATCTTTCTGTATAGCTCCCCCCTACTCTGCCTAGACTGGGGACAGGTGACAGTGTCTTGCTGGGGTGACATAAAACTGGCAAAGGCCTTGGAGAACGTTCCCCTGCCAGTGCTGGACAAGCTGCCTGCTCGCCTCCTCTCCCCCGCTACTTGGCCCACAGAACCATGCCCTCTGCCGCTAGCGGAGTCAGATGGGAAGGATTGTTTCAGCTTGTGCACCAGGGCCTCTTGATATCTATTCACTCTCAGACTCCTTTCCTCTGCAGGGATGAGAGTGGAAAGGTTCTGCTTGAACCGTGGGTCCAGGAGAGTGAACACCCAGTAATCGGTGTTTAAAAAAATGCTTCTAACACGAGGGTCACGGGATAGGCAGCCTAACATGAAGTCTGCCATGTGCGCCAGAGTCCCAACACGCAAGAATTCCCTCTCCTCACTGGCCTGACTCTCCATTTCCTCCTCCTCCTCTTCAGCCCATACATGCTGAAGAGTTAAGAAGGACTGAGCACTGGTACCCTCTTCTGTCTCACAGACATTCTCCTCCTCTTCCTCGTCATCCTCATCCCCCTCCTCCGATACGCGCTGAGAAACAGACCGGAGGGTGCTCTGGCTATCAAGCGACGTATCTTCCTCCACCGTCTCTTGTGACAAGAGCAAAGCATCCGACTTGATGCTGAGCTGAAAGAGGATAGGAATATTATTATTAATATATCAATGCTGAATATTAATAATGAATATTGTCTCCTACCTGGACCTCCGTTGAAAGAGGATAGATATCGCTTATTAGTATCAATAATAGTTACCAACAGCAATATCTCAGGTTACTGGTGTGGAAAGGGCAAACTATTACCAATTATCAGAAGACAACGGTCAATATTCCCCTTTTCCCCCTAGCTCGTGGGATTGTTCACAGTTTATACCATAGCTACAGTATGGTGGCTTGGTATCACCAGGAATAACACATAACTCTGCAGATATAACATAAAAGACACCTTTACTGGACTACAATGTACTAAATACAACATATACAAATACTTTCAATATCATGGTCACATCAGTATACATACACCATGTAACTGGCCTATAGTCTAACAATATAGACAAAAGATACTTAGCCTTAGCATGTATGGTCGTCATCCATCTAAGACCTCACAGGAAGCTGGTCTCCCCCGCATGCCCCAGTGGCCAGGTATATTAACACCTGCCTCCCACAATTCCTTGTACTTGTGATGTAAGCACAGGAAGGGGCGGGGTCAAGACTATGAAATCACATGGCAAAGTGGTGTTAGTCACTCAACCATGTGTCCAATTTAAATATGAAAACAGGGCTGAATCTTGGCCCTGTAACATGAGCAGTGAGTTTTTCAACAGGCAAAGCAGCGGGATGGTGAGGCTGATAATGGCGGCATCGCCGCTGACCATCTGTGTTGACTCCTCAAAGTTGCTCAACATCTGGCAGATATCAGACATCCACGTCCACTCCTCAATGTAGACTTGAGGAATCTGAGAGACCTGACTACCAGTTCTGGTGGAAGATGACATCTGGCAGTCTACAATCGCTCTGCGCTGCTGGTAAACTCTGGATAACATGTTTAATGTCGAATTCCATCTTGTGGGCACGTCGCACAACAGTCGGTGAGCGGGCAGTTGTAGGCGGCGCTGCCCTGAGAGTGGCAGCATCAGTGCTCGACTTGCGGAAATGCGCACAGATGCGGCGCACCTTGGTGAGCAAATCAGACAGATTGGGGTATGTCTTGAGGAACCGCTGAACTATTAGATTGAACACGTGGGCCAGGCATGGCACATGTGTCAGTCTGCCAAGTTGCAGAGCCGCCACCAGGTTACACCCGTTGTCACACACAACCATGCCTGGCTTGAGGTTCAGCGGTGCCAGCCACACATCGGTCTGCGCCGTGATGCCCTGTAACAGCTCTTGGGCGGTGTGCCTTTTGTCACCTAAGCTCAGCAGTTTGAGCACCGCCTGCTGGCGTTTACCCACGGCACTGCTGCTGCGCCTAGAGCTACCGACTGAAGGCGCCATGCCAACGGATGGTAATTCGGTGGAGGAGGAGGGGTCGGAGGAGGAGGCATAGTACGTCTGAGAGACCGTGACCGAGGTAGGCCCCGCAATCCTCGATGTGAGCAGTACATGAGCGGCCCCAGGGTCAGTCTCGGTCCCAGCCTCCACCAAGTTAACCCAATGTGCCGTCAGTGAGATATAGTGTCCCTGCCCGGCAGCACTTGTCCACGTGTCCGTGGTTAGGTGGACCTCAGAAACAGCGTTGGTCAGGGCACGGATGATGTTCTGTGAAACGTGCTGGTGTAGGGCTGGGACGGCACATCGGTAAAAATAGTGGCGGCTGGGGACCGAATACCGAGGGGCAGCCACCGCCAAGAGATTGCGAAAGGCCTCGGTCTCTACAAGCCTATAGGGCAGCATCTCCAGACTCAGCCATTTGGAGATGTGGACGTTGAGGGCTTGGGCATGTGGGTGGGTGGAACTGTATTTCCTCTTGCGCTCCAGCGTCTGCTGTAAAGACAGCTGAACGCTGCGCTGGGACACATTGGTGGACACTGTGGAGGATCGTGGAGGCGAAGGTGTGGTTTTCCGGCAGGAGGCGCACGTGCCGGGGTCCTGGGCAGGGGGTTGACTAGCAGAGGCAGCGAGTGACACAGGGGAAGGAGCAGTGGTGTGACCCGCAGGAGGTGGTGAACGGCCTTGGTTCCATTGAGTGGGGTGTTTAACACTCATATGCCTGCACATGCTGGTGGTGGTTAAGCTAGTAGTGGTGGCACCCCTGCTGATCCTGGTGTGGCACAGGTTGCACACCACTGTCCGTCGGTCATCCTCACTTTGTTTAAAGAACCTCCAGACTTGCAAACATCTAGGCCTCGCCACGGGAGCTTCACTACGTGAAACAGTTGCTGCTGATGCACCAGCTCTGGCCCTGCTTCTCCCTCTGGCCACAACACTGCCTCTTCCAACCTGTTCTGGTGCAGCACTCACCTCCGCCTCAGAAGCACTGTCTTCACTCGGCTTATCAACCCAGCTTGGGTCAGTCACCTCGTCATCCTCCGATTCCTCAGTCTGCTCCCCCCTCGGACTTCCTGCCCTGACAACAACTTCACCACTGTCTGACAACCGTGTCTCCTCATCGTCCGACACCTCTTTACAAACTTCTTCCACTAACTCATTGTCATCATCATCATCACCCACAGACTGCAACAGTTGGAAAACTTGGGCATCGGGAATGAGGTCAGCAGCAACCTGAGAAGTGGTTTGTGACTCTGGGAAGGATCCAGAAAACAGTTCCTGAGAGTATGCCGGATCGCATTCCAAATTTTCCTGGGAGGGGGCAGACTGGGGGGAAGGAGGTTGAGGTGGAGGAGCCAGAGGAGTGCTCCCTTGGGTAACGTGGGTGGACTGCGTGGAAGACTGACTGGTGACAAATTACTTGAAGCATTGTCCGCAATCCACGACATCAGCTGTTCGCACTGTTGTGGTTTCAACAGTCCTCTACCACGTGTCCCTGTAAGTTGAGACATGAAGCTAGGGAGTGTAGCTCTGCGGCGTTCCCCTGCTCCCTCATCAGCAGGTGCTGTCTCACCCTGCCCAGGACCACGGCCTCTGCCCCCTGCAGTAATTGAATGCCCACGCCCTCGTCCTCGACCCTTAGCCCTGGGGTTCAACATTTTCTGTATATAAGTGTATTATATAAAAAAAATAAAATAAATGGGCCTGCTGTACTGAAACCCACAAACTTGTTCAGTCTGGTTTAATTAAGTGACGTACAGAATGTGTCAACTGAACAGAAAATATGGATTGTAGTGAGTGGACAGCTGAACTGTGACACACAGAATGGTTCCACGCAGCTGTGTGAAATGGATTCGTATCACTGAGCTAAAACAACAAAAAAACTATTTTTTTATATATATATATATTTTTTATATATTTTTTTTAGTTTTGTTTTTTTTTTAACGTGACGTGCAGAAACTATCGTAGACCTAACTCACACCCTGCTGACGGTGGCTATTTTGACTGCGACCCAGACAAATGTCGCACAGAGATTTTTGTGATCAAGCTATATACGTGAGAGCAAAAGACCTTGTTGGAATAAGTGACGTACAGAAAGTGTCACCTGGACAGAAAATACCGATTGTAGTGAGTGGACAGCTGAACTGTGACACACAAAATGGTTCCACGCAGCTGTGTGAAATGGATTCGTATCACTGAGCTAAAACAACAAAGAAACAATTTTTTTATATATATTTTTTTTTATATTTTTTTTTCAGTTTTGTATTTTTTTTAACGTGACGTGCAGAAACTATCGTAGACCTAACTCACACCCTGCTGACGGTGGCTATTTTGACTGCGACACAGACAAATGTCGCACAGAGATTTTTGCGATCAAGCTATATACGTGAGAGCAAAAGACCTTGTTGGATTAAGTGACGTACAGAAAGTGTCACCTGGACAGAAAATACGTATTGTAGTGAGTGGACAGCTGAACTGTGACACACAGAATGGTTCCATGTAGCTGTGTGAAATGGATTTGTATCACTGAGATAGAACAATAAAAAAAAAAGGGTTATATATGGCGATAGCTGCACTACTAGTGCCAGCCAGCCAGCCAAGCCAGGAGACAAAAAAAAAATGTCTTGTAGCCCTTAGAAGGGCTGTTGGGTTCTTGGGAGATCACTCCTGCCTAACAAAGAACTAAATGCAGGCCCTAACACTCTCCCTGAAACGCAGCAGCTCTATCCCTAACGACATCCAGACAGCATCTGAGCCGAGCACCGCGGGCAGTCACTAGTATATTCCAGGGTCCCCTGATCAGGCCAGCCAACCCCTGCTATCGACATGTAAGGGCCCCACGTGATGCTGGGTGTACCGCAGAGTCTCCTGGCTTGTGATTGGCTGAGTTTATAGGCGCCAAAAATGCACAATGCGGAAGTTGCCATTTCCTCGAGCATGGCGAGATACTCGTCCGAGCAGCGAGCACTTACGAGTACCCTAATATTCGAACGAGCACCAAGCTCGGACGAGTATGCTCGCTCATCTCTAGTTATCATCCATTGGGGCTCGCACTACCCTAACATCAGGCAGTGTAATGCAGTCTTTGCTCCAGTGAGATGTTAAGCTTGGTTGGACTCAAACCCAGGATCCCAATGCTGCAAGTCCTGGGAGCCAATATGACACCAAACAAGGAATTAGTTCCTTTTAAGGAAATGTATTACTCTGTAAGCTTTTCCACTAAAATGTTTACACACAGACACATAGAAAATGAATGTGTGTATGTAGAATATTTTGACCCATAATTAACCCATACTGTATATGTCATACATTAGTCACTTCTACAAATTAGGTGCACTTATGGAACAGGTAAAGAAAAAAACTAACAATGGTTTAAAGAAATGGGTGCAAGCTTTAAAAGAACCATCCAAGACTCCTACTGAATATTCAATTTGCAGGACAGACATTTGTTCACTACAGTTGGGTTGCTGCCCTTCTGTATTCCATAGATTACATTTCCCAAATCTGCATAGACATTCCACATCCATTGGTTTATAAAGTTTTTTTCTATTGTGGTTAAAAACTTCTCACTCACTTGTGTTTTCAAAACTTCTTCACCATGTTTTCATAGTACTGTTGGTCCATACTCCATTATTTCAGAAGGGCAGTTTGCAGAAAGAATTTCCGTATCAGTACATTATATGCAAACTCTAAACACTAAATGTGTAATCAACAAACACAGTATATTACACAAAGTAAATTGATTGCTGCAAGATGATCTGTAAATAGAAAAGTACATAAACATGAAATCTGACAATCTGAATGCAATTAGTTTGATCTATGAGCTATCTGAGGTTATGTGCGAAATCTTGTCATGAGTCATAAAACGCTAAAGCAATAATCAGAAGTATGAAAAAGAAAAAAATGTATGATCAAAAATTTCTTTTATGGCTGCCCAAGAAATGAGCTAGAGTCAAAAAGAATTGTGTGTTTCTATTGATAAAGGATAGGCAATAGGAGAATGACTAGAAATTATATAGTTCAGTACTAAAGAGCCAAAGCCACTCCAATATCGTCAAGATCCAACTGGACCGATCATAGTTATTTTTCTTTTAGATTTATTTTTAATCAAACAGAAAAAATATTATGTGCCTGTATATGAAACAGTGGCATATGAAAGTACAGTAGGACCCATTGACTTCTAATACTTAAAGGAGTATCCTGATCAGAAGCAATTATCTCTTATGCACCTGGTGTTAAATACTAGTTTGCTGAGCGTCAATTGCTAGGAGCCAAACTCATCACCAGAGCAGGAAAACCCATTCCCCCCAGTTGCAAGACCTCAGCTAGCAGGACTCTGAATGAAAACAGGGCTTATGCACATGAATGTAAGGGCTCCATGCTCATAGTGTGGAATGCAAATAGCGGTCCGCAATGCACGGGCACTGGTAGTGTGCATTGACTTGAATGGGTCCGCATCCAGCAAGATATGGCAAAAGATAGTCTTATCTTTGCAGTGCGGAGGCACAGACCCGAAAGCCCCCGGAAGCTATTCTTAGTGTTTCAGTGGACTTTTGATCTGTGCTTCCACTCTGCAAAATATAGGACATGTCCTAACTTTGGCTGTATCTTGCTGATCCATTCAAGTCAATGGGTCCGCACCCACACCACGGAGTGCACACAGTCAGTGCCCATATATTGGGGACGCGCTGTACTCTGCTGTCTCTGTCAGTGCCATACAGTGGTGCTTGAGAGTTTATGAACCCTTCAGAATTTTCCATATTTCTGCATAAATTTGATCTAAAACCAGATTTTCACAGAAGTCCTAAAAGTAGATAAGGATAACCAAATCAAACAAATGAGTAAAAATGTTAGATTTGGTCATTTATTTATTGAGGAAAATGATTCACATCATGTCTGTGAATGGCAAAAGTAGGTGAACCTTTAGGATTAGCTGATAATTTGAAAAAGAAATTCAATATTTATTAAAAGAACAGGGATCTAAGATCAAAGTCTGATCTTAACAACACGTTTGTAGAAGTGTATCATGGCACGAACAAAGATTTCTGAAGACCGGAAGAAGAAAAGTTGATGCTCATTAGACTGGAAAAGGTTACAAAATCCAGCGTCAGACAAATGGAGGTCATTCAAGACCATTATTACCCCCTTAATGCATAATGTCATACATGTACGGCATTATGCACAGGGAATTGTTTGGAGTGGGCTGTTGCACTGAGCCTATTCCATATGAAGTGGATGTCAGCTGTATAATACAGCCGGCATCCAGCCACAATGGCTGGCATCGGTAATGATGCTGAAACCTGTCAATTAACTCCTCAGATGCTGCGTTCGACAGTAGTCGAGGCATCTGTAAGGTTAGGCAGAGGGACACGGCTCCTTCTCCCTTCCGATCGAAGTCCCCACAGTAAAACTGCGGAGCTCCAATCGGTTATCTTGACGGTGCACCAGACAGAAGGCTTCTGGGACAACGTTTTGTGAAAGGATGAGATCAAAATAGAACTTTTTGGTTTAAATGAGAAGCTTTATGTTTAGAGAAAGGAAAACCCTGCATTACAGCATAAAAACCTCATACCATCCGTGAAATATGATGGTTATTGTAATAGGGTCTGACCCTGTTTTTCAGGGCCAAGATAACTTAGCGTCACTGATTGAACAATTTATTGTGAATTATACAGCAAATTAGTGGTCACGTGCAATATACAGACAGTCATGTAAACAAAGCCGACCAAGAGGATTGGAGAAGTGGAGTTGAACCTTGAGAGATGAGTAGAAGACAACCATAGAGACAACCAGAATCCAAAAGCAGGGCAGGACACATAGGTAGGAGTGCACGGCAAGCTGTGTAGATGTGCAATGCATGCAGTGAAATGTGTCAGCATGAACCTGAGAAAATAATAATCACTTATGTTGAGCAAAGTGAAACATCTGAAGTGGAATTCGGTCCGAATTTTGGGAAAAAATTTGATTCTAAATTAAGCCGAATTTCCTTGGGCTTTGTGGTAACAAATCATTTTCCTTAAAATGGAGGCTAGAGTCGTCTTAGAAAGAACAGAGAAAAAAATACTCACCTCATCCACTTGCTTGCACAGAGGCATTCCTCTCCTCTCTTGACAGGTATTTTTTAATCAAAAGAGGAGCGGACTGCCTTTGCGCGAGCGGATGGGGTGAGTGATTTTTTTTAAAACCCAAAAGGCCATATTTCACTAGCGCGTTACCGTTTTTAACAGTCGTTAAATGGGTGCACTTCCGTCTGTGTACAGCACGGCCCAAAAATTCTTTTACAATTAGGATGACTGATAATA
Organism: Rhinella marina; assembly: GCA_900303285.1. Lineage (NCBI taxonomy): Eukaryota > Metazoa > Chordata > Amphibia > Anura > Bufonidae > Rhinella > Rhinella marina. Next base: position 168,263 of record ONZH01013702.1, read on the forward strand.
TTAATAATTAGCGTTTTTGAAAAATTTTATTTGGCTGCTTCACCGAACTTCACAATTTGCTTTGTGGCTAATTATTTCTCCACAAAGTGCATTTCTTTTTTAAGTAGCGGTTGCAATAAATCCACCTGTCATTGAACCCCTCAGATGCTGCGTTCATCACTGATCGCGGCATCTGAGACTAATAGTGAGGGTTTTCAAGGGGTTAAGCTGTTAAATTAAAATTATAATACTGCTCACCTTATTCATTTGAGTGCAAAGAGGCCACAGCGGCCCCAATGTTTGAAGAACCTGCGCGGTACAGGATGACGTCATCATGCTGGCCAGCGTGTTGATGTCATACGTCACCGCGCACAAGATTTAGCATGGGACCATTAATAAAGATGGCCGTGGTGGCCTCTTCGTGCTCAAAGGGATGAGATTAGTATATATATATATTTTACCACCATTTCAGGGAAAATTTATTTGTTACTATGAAGCACGAGGAAATTTGGCTTTGCAGCAAATTGAATTTTCCCTGAAATTCAGATCTAAGTCCTCTTCGGATACTTTGATTCACTCAGCCCTATTAATAATAATAGCATTAATGGTTATAAAGATAAGAATACATTACATTGGGTTATATGAAAAAAATTCAGAATACAGATTTGTCAAGTAACAACACGTGGATGATTCATTAAGATCACTGACGCTCACGTTCAGTTCAGTAATAAAAGAATATGGTGTGAGCTCCTGTTTGTCCGTCCATGTGTGTGTTCCATTCAATATGTGCAGCGTTAAAGGTAAATTATATTTTATTTTGCAGCTGAGATTTCTAACAGCTTGGAACACGGCAGCTTACAGGAGAAGACAAAATGGACTCATTATGCTTTTCAGACAATATCTTTTGTTGTTTTTGTTAAAATCTTCAAGACTTCATCCATCACAAATAAAAGAAGCTCTCTTCAAAGGAGGCGAGAGAAAAAAGGACATCCGTTGTCATTGATTATCTCCTAACAACTTACTCAAAATCTACGACTACTTCTCTGTGGGAACAAAAAACCACAATCAGTTCACATTCACTGGGATGTGACACTGATCACAGATATCCTGCAAGAAATACAGCGGCGTCTGTACATTGTAAAGGCACCTATGTTTGCTAACTTTCATGGGTAAATGACTCATAACTTTTACCATCTTTCATGTAAAAACAACATTTCGGATACAATGGAATTACATCAGATAATAGATTTAAACAAAAAATGTCAGGTTCTACTATAGAGGAATGACTCATAGATCATATGTGATTTGTCTCCTGTAACACCAATGTGTCAAAATCTAATATACCTTGTCCTTAAAGGGGTTATCCTGGAAAAGATAATGAAGACCTCTCCTCAGGATAGGTCATCAATATCACATTGGTGGGGATCCAAGTCCTGGCACCCCTGCCAATCAGCTGTTTCAGTGAGCTTCAAGAAGCTTTCCAAGCACAGCACTATGCATCTTATAGCAGCTTTGCTTAGTATTGCTGCTCAGCCCCTTTGACTTGAATGAGGCTGAGCCACAACCGGGCCACGTGACCGGCATATGGTAACATTATGGCCTAGGAAGATGCTGTGGTACTCACAGCTGTGGTGCCCAGCCTCTTCTAACAGTTGATCAGTGGGGTCCTGGGTGTTGGCCCATTCAGATCTGATATTGATGAACTATCCTGAGGATAGGTCAGTAATAGGACCTTATTACTACACAGATTTATCATTCAATTCAGAGTATTAAAGGGTTTCTGTCACCAGTTTTGGGCATATAAAACAGGATGACATTTTCAATGTGCAAATGTCACCTGATGCCCAAACTGGTGATCATTTTTTTACTGGTGCCCCCGTTTTTGAAATAAATCATCTTTTGTTGTATGCAAATGAAGCTTACTAGGTGCAAGGGGCGGTTACCTCGCACCTAGTAAGCTCCGTTTGCCCACCCGCGGTCACGCCTACCTTCACTTGATTGACAGGGCCAGGCAGCTTGTTGGATCCTCTGCCGGCCCTGTGCTCCATTCAAATCCCGCGCCTGCGCCCTGCGGAATAAAAGCGGCGCAGGCGCAGTGAGCGGCGCTGGCCGCCGGGCTCCCGGCTACCTCACTGCGCCTGCGCCGATGACGTCATGTGTACTCTGACGTCATCGGCGCAGGCGCAGTGAGGTAGCCGGGAGCCCGGCGGCCAGCGCCGCTCACTGCGCCTGCGCCGCTTTTATTCCGCAGGGCGCAGGCGCGGGATTTGAATGGAGCACAGGGCCGGCAGAGGATCCAACAAGCTGCCTGGCCCTGTCAATCAAGTGAAGGTAGGCGTGACCGCGGGTGGGCAAACGGAGCTTACTAGGTGCGAGGTAACCGCCCCTTGCACCTAGTAAGCTTCATTTGCATACAACAAAAGATGATTTATTTCAAAAACGGGGGCACCAGTAAAAAAATGATCACCAGTTTGGGCATCAGGTGACATTTGCACATTGCAAATGTCATCCTGTTTTATATGCCCAAAACTGGTGACAGAAACCCTTTAACAAATCTGGTTAACAGGCCTAAGGTGTTTTTTAAAAGTTAGATTCACACATGCAGTTTTTGGTGCAGTTTTTTTTTTATTTTTGGTCCAACAGGTCTGAACTGAAGAAAAGGAAGATGTAAGACATATACAGTATGGACTTCCCTTATACTTTTGCTTCTTCTTGGACCCTTTCCTGACTTTAGCTAAAATAAACTGCAACACAAACCTCACCAAACGCTATGGGTGTTAATTAGAGATGAGCGAGCACTAAAATGCTCTGGTGCTCGTTATTCGAGTCGAACTTTTCCCGATGCTCGGGTGCTCGTTTCGAATAACGAACCCCATTGAAGTCAATGGGAAACTCGAGAATTTTTGCAGGGGACCAAGGCTCTGCCTAGGGAAGGCTGGACGAAAACCTGGAAACCTCAGAAAATGATGGAAACACCACGGAAATGGACAGGAAACAGCAGGGGCAGCATGCATGGATGCCTCTGAGGCTGCCTAATCCCACCTTTACCCCAAATTCTCAGGCAACAGCCTGGTGGTTACCCTCATGGCAATTGTGCTCACCCAGACCAAGAAAGGCGAGGCAAATACCCATCACATGTTAGGGAAGCACCCAACTAGGTGCAACGAAGGTCCATCACCGCCTGCAGGTGACACCACTGCTCATGCTGGCACTGCTGTGCTATCCCCCTCCCCACGACGCAGGCATAAGCCTGACACATCATGGTGACAGCGTAGTGACACCAACAAGTGACCAAGTTAGATTGAGGTAGCAGTCAAATGTCTGTAGGCGAGCCTCCAAAAAATTTGTTTTGGAGTGTCCGAAGTTGACCCTCCTAAAAAATTGTTTAGGAGTGTCTATAGTTGACCCTTCTGTAAAATATTTTTTTTGTTTTCCCTGTTATTAGTTAATGTACAACCCATGGCTGGCATGGTGGGAATATATAGGTTTTGCGTCACAGACGGTCCACTGCACCGTTACATTTTCTTCATCATTGCCAATTACTTTTTCACTAACTGTTGTCTGGCAATGATAAAGGGTAAGGTGAATCCACTGCGGAAGAAAAGTGTCATCCTCCTACAATTCTACACTTGCTCTCAATTGAAAAGGGGATGTTCTCGCCGTGGCCTTCCTCATAGTGGCCGCTTCTGCGGACGACAGAGGTGGTGTACCTACTGACAGCCTGACCGAACACGATGGCAGACGGGGAGACACTCCCTCATGTAAAATTGTTTTGGAGTGTCTGCGGTTGACCCTTCTGTAAAATATTTTATTTGTTTTCCCTGTTGTTAGTTAATGTACAACCCATGGCTGGCATGGTGGGAATATATAGGTTTTGCGTCACAGACGGTCCACTGCACCGTTACATTTTCTTCATCATTGCCAATTACTTTTTCACTAACTGTTGTCTGGCAATGATAAAGGGTAAGGTGAATCCACTGTGGAAGAAAAGTGTCATCCTCCTACAATTCTACACTTGCTCTCAATTGAAAAGGGGATGTTCTCGCCGTGGCCTTCCTCATAGTGGCTGCTTCTGCGGACGACAGAGGTGGTGTACCTACTGACAGCCTGACCGAACAAGATGGAAGACGGGGAGACACTCCCTCATGTAAAATTGTTTTGGAGTGTCTGCGGTTGACCCTCCTGTAAAATATTTTTTTTCCCTGTTATTAGTTAATGTACAACCCATGGCTGGCACGGTGGGAATATATAGGGAAGCACCCAACTAGGTGCAACGAAGGTCCATCACCCATGCCCATGCTGGCACTGCTCTCCTATCCCCAGCCACACGATGCAGGCATAAGCCTGACACAGCATGGCGGTGACACCAACAAGTGACCAAGTTACATGAGGTAGCAGGTGAGCCACCCAAAAATTTAGCCAGATGCAGCATGGCGGTGACAACAGAGTGACCAAGTTAAACTGAGGTAGCAGGAGGTGAAGCATCCTCCAAGTGGGCAGTACATGAGCGGCCCCAGGGTCAGACTCGGTCAGAGTATGTGAAATGTTCACGCCGGGCACGACGGCGGACCCGTTTCGGGTTATCGATTGTCGAAATGTTGGCTTACATCAAATTTAGTATCTGTTCGTATCAGTTGCTGTGGCTGTTGGTGGTAAATTGGTGAGCATAGCTGCTTCCCAAGCAGTTGACCCAGGTTTGATTCCCGTCTATCGCACTATCGCAGGAGGCAATTAAAAGAAGAACCAAAAAAAAATCTGTCCAATATCTAATACGTCCCCTACCCGGGTAAATTGTTTGGAGAGAGGGGGCAGGGTAGGTGGGCGGCAGGCTAGGGGGAAGGAGGTTGAGCTGGAAGAGCCAAGAGCCAGAGGAGTGCCCCATTGGCTAGCGTGTGTGGTGGTGACAACAGCCGGATGGAGTTCGAATGACGACGCAGGATACCCAACTTAAAAATTTAGCATCAACCGGTACAGTTGTAAACTATGAGCTTGATCAAGTGTGGTATGTGTTCTATGTATACTACTCAGTTTAATACCGTATATGGCACCTATCCGGAAAAATAGTTTGGAGAGAGAGAAAGAGAGGAAAAAGACGTAAATTGTTTGGAGAGAGGGCCTGTAGGTGGGGGGGGGGCTGGGGGGAAGAAGGTTGAGCTGGAAGAGCCAGAGGAGTGCCCCCTTGGCTAGCGTGTGTGGTGGTGACAACAGCCGGATGGAGTTCGAATGACGACGCAGGACCCCAACTTAAAACTTTAGCATCAACCGGTACAGTTGTAAACTATGAGTTCGATCAAGTGTGGTATGTGTTCTATGTATTCTTCTCAGTTTAATACCGTATATGGCACCTATCCGCTGTAGGTGGACCTCCGGAAAAATTGTTTGGAGAGAGGGCCTGTAGGTGGACCTCTGGAAAAATTGTTTGGAGAGAGGGCCTGTAGGTGGACCTCTGGAAAAATTGTTTGGAGAGAGGGCCTGTAGGGGGCCCTCCTGAAAAATTGTGGTAAAAGAGTGCCAGTTGGACCTCTAAAAAATGGCAATTTTTTGGTCAGCGTTAGGCAAAGACGACAAGGAGGAGGAGGAGGAGGAGTAGAGAAGAGGAATCAGATACATAATATTTGAATTCTGGTGAAATCCAGGCTTTGTTCATTTTAATAAGCGTCAGCCTGTCAGCGCTGTCAGTTGACAGGCATGCACGCTTATCGGTGATGACGCCACCAGCTGCACTGAATACCCGCTCTGACAGCACGCTAGCGGCAGGGCAGGCCAGCACCTCCAAGGCGTACAGCGCCAGTTCAGGCCACGTGTCCAGCTTTGAAACCCAGTAGTTGTATGGAGCAGAGTGATCACTACGGACGTTGGTATGGTAAGCTAGGTACTCCCTCACCATCTTTCTGTACAGCTCCCCCCTACTCTGCCTAGACTGGGGACAGGTGACAGTGTCTTGCTGGGGTGACATAAAACTGGCAAAGGCCTTGGAGAGCGTTCCCCTGCCAGTGCTGGACAAGCCACCTGCTCGCCTCCTCTCCCCCGCTACTTGGCCCACAGAACCATGCCCTCTGCCGCTAGCGGCGTCAAATGGGAAGGATTGTTTCAGCTTGTGCACCAGGGCCTGTTGATATTTATTCACTCTCATACTCCTTTCCTCTGCAGGGATGAGAGTGGAAAGGTTCTGCTTGTACCATGGGTCCAGGAGAGTGAACACCCAGTAATCAGTGTTTTAAAAAAATGCTTCTAACACGAGGGTCAAGGGATAGGCAGCCTAACATGAAGTCTGCCATGTGCGCCAGAGTCCCAACACACAAGAATTCCCTCTCCTCACTGGCCTGACTCTCCATTTCCTCCTCCTCCTCCTCTAAGTCCTCCTCTTCAGCCCATACATGCTGAAGAGTTAAGAAGGACTGAGCACTGTACCCTCTTCTGTCTCGCAGACATTCTCCTCCTCTTCCTCCTCATCCTCATCCCCCTCCTCCGATACGCGCTGAGAAACAGACCGGAGGGTGCTCTGGCTATCAAGCGACGTATCTTCCTCCACCGTCTCTTGTGACAAGCGCAAAGCATCCGACTTCATGCTGAGCAGTGAGTTTTTCAACAGGCAAAGCAGCGGGATGGTGAGGCTGATAATGGCGGCATCGCCGCTGACCATCTGTGTTGACTCCTCAAAGTTGCTCAACACCTGGCAGATATCAGACATCCACGTCCACTCCTCATTGCAGACTTGAGGAATCTGACTGACCTGACTACCAGTTCTGGTGGAAGTTGACATCTGGCAGTCTACAATCGCTCTGCGCTGCTGGTAAACTCTGGATAACATGTTTAATGTTGAATTCCATCTCGTGGGCACGTCGCACAACAGTCGGTGAGCGGGCAGTTGTAGGCGGCGCTGCGCTGCCCTGAGAGTGGCAGCATCTGTGCTCGACTTGCGGAAATACGCACAGATGCGGCGCACCTTGGTGAGCAAATCAGACAGATTGGGGTATGTCTTGAGGAACCACTGAACTATTAGGCATGGCACATGTGTCAGTCTGCCGAATTGCAGAGCCGCCACCAGGTTACGCCCGTTGTCACACACAACCATGCCTGGCTTGAGGTTCAGCGGTGCCAGCCACACATCGGTCTGCGCCGTGATGCCCTGTAACAGCTCTTGGGCGGTGTGCCTTTTGTCACCTAAGCTCAGCAGTTTGAGCACCGCCTGCTGGCGCTTACCCACGGCACTGCTGCTGCGCCTAGAGCTACCGACTGAAGGCGCCATGCCAACGGATGGTAATTTGGTGGAGGAGGAGGAGGAGGGGTCGGAGGAGGAGGCATAGTACGTCTGAGAGACCGTGACCGAGGTAGGCCCCGCAATCCTCGGTGTGGGCAGTACATGAGCGGCCCCAGGGTCAGTCTCGGTCCCAGCCTCCACCAAGTTAACCCAATGTGCCGTCAGTGAGATATAGTGTCCCTGCCCGGCAGCACTTGTCCACGTGTCCGTGGTTAGGTGGACCTTCTCAGAAACAGCGTTGGTCAGGGCACGGATGATGCTCTCTGACACGTGCTGGCGTAGGGCTGGGACGGCACATCGGGAAAAATAGTGGCGGCTGGGGACCGAATACCGAGGGGCAGACACCGCCATGAGATTGCGAAAGGCCTCAGTCTCTACCAGCCTATAGGGCAGCATCTCCAGGCTCAGCAATTTGGAGATGTGGACGTTGAGGGCTTGGGTATGTGGGTAGGTGGAACAGTATTTCCTCTTGCGCTCCAGCGTCTGCTGTAAAGACAGCTGAACGCTGCGCTGGGACACATTGGTGGACACTGTGGAGGATCGTGGAGGCGAAGGTCTGGTTTTCCGGCGGGAGGCGCTCATGCCGGGGTCCTGGGCAGGGGGTTGACTAGCAGAGTAAGCGAGTGACACAGGGGAAGGAGCAGTGGTGTGACCCGCAGGAGGTGGTGATCGGCCTTGGTTCCATTGAATGGGGTGTTTAGCACTCATATGCCTGCGCATGCTGGTGGTGGTTAGGCTAGTAGTGGTGGCACCCCTGCTGATCCTGGTGTAGCACAGGTTGCACACCACAGTCCGTCGGTCATCCTCACTTTCTTTAAAGAACCTCCAGACTTGCGAACATCTAGGCCTCGCCACGGGAGCTTCACTACGTGAAACAGTTTCTGCTGATGCACTAGCTCTGGCCCTGCTTCTCCCTCTGGCCACACCACTGCCTCTTCCAACCTGTTCTGGTGCAGCACTCGCCTCCGCCTCAGAAGCACTGTCTTCACTTATCAACCCAGCTTGGGTCAGTCACCTTGTCATCCTCCGATTCCTCAGTCTGCTCCCCCCTCGGACTTCCTGCCCTGACAACAACTTCACCACTGTCTGACAACCGTGTCTCCACAGAGTGTAGCTCTGCGGCGTTCCCCTGCTCCCTCATCAGCAGGTGCTGACTCACCCTGCCCAGGACCACGGCCTCTGCCCCCTGCAGTAATTGAATGCCCACGCCCTCGTCCTCGACCCTTAGCCCTGGGGTTCAACATTTTCTGTATATAAGTGTATTATATAAAAAAAATTAAATAAATGGGCCTGCTGTACTGAAACCCACAAACTTGTTCAGTCTGAACAAGTGAATATATAGGTGGATAAGTTAGATCAAAATTTCATATGTTATTACGTACCGTGCAGTATGGAGCAATTACACGGAAACTATTAGATTAGGCAGACTTGGTCTGCTTAGTTGCAACCCAGACAAATGTCGCACAGAGATTTTTGTAATCTAGCTGTATCAGTGAGAGCAAAAGACCTTTTTTAATTAAGTGACGTACAGAATGTGTCACCTGGACAGAAAATACGGATTGTGTTGAGTGGACAGCTGAACTGTGACATACAGAATGGTTCCACACAGCTGTGTGAAATGGATTTGTATCACTGAGCTAAAACAACAAAAAAACTATTTTTTTAATATCTTTTTTTTATGTTTTTTTTATTTATTTATTTATTTTTTTAACGTGACGTGCAGAAACTATCAGAGACCTAACTCAGCCCCTGCTGACGGTGGCTATTTTGACTGCAACCCAGACAAATGTCGCACAGAGATTTTTGTGATCTAGCTTTATGAGTGAGAGCAAAAGACCTGGTTTAATTAAGTGACGTACAGAATGTGTCACCTGGACAGAAAATACGGATTGTAGTGAGTGGACTGAACTGTGACACACAGAATGGTTCCACGCAGCTGTGTGAAATGGATTTGTATCACTGAGCTAAAACAACAAAAAAACTATTTTTTTTATATATATATTTTTTTTTATATTTTTTTTTTAGTTTTGTTTTTTTTTTTAACGTGATGTGCAGAAACTATCAGAGAGCTAACTCAGCCCCGGCTGACGGTGGCTATTTTGACTGCAACCCAGACAAATGTCGCACAGAGATTTTTATGATCTAGCTGTATACGTGAGAGCAAAAGACCTGGTTTAATTAAGTGACGTACAAAATGTGTCAACTGGACAGAAAATACGGATTGTGTTGAGTGGACAGCTGAACTGTAACACACAGAATGGTTCCACGTAGCTGTGTGAAATGGATTTGTATTACTGAGATAAAACAACAAAAAAACTATTTTTTTATATATATATTTTTTTATATATTTTTTTTTTTAGTTTTGTTTTTTTTTTTTAACGTGATGTGCAGAAACTATCAGAGAGCTAACTCAACCCCGGCTGATGGTGGCTATTTTGACTGCAACCCAGACAAATGTCGCACAGAGATTTTTGTGATCTAGCTGTATGAGTGAGAGCAAGAGACCTGGTTTAATTAAGTGACGTACAGAATGTGTCACCTGGACAGAAAATACGGATTGTAGTGAGTGGACAGCTGAACTGTGACACACAGAATGGTTCCATGCAGCTGTGTGAAATGGATTTGTATCACTGAGATAAAACAACAAAAAAACTATTTTTTTTATATCTTTTTTTTTTTTATATTTTTTTTTAGTTTTTTTTTTTTTTTAACGTGACGTGCAGAAACTATCAGAGACCTAACTCAGCCCCTGCTGACAGTGGCTATTTTGACTGCAACCCAGACAAATGTCGCACAGAGATTTTTGTGATCTAGCTGTATGAGTGAGAGCAAAAGACCTGGTTTAATTAAGTGACGTACAGAATGTGTCACCTGGACAGAAAATACGGATTGTAGTGAGTGGACAGCTGAACTGTGACACACAGAATGGTTCCACACAGCTGTGTGAAATGGATTTGTATCACTGAGCTAAAACAACAAAAAAACTATTTTTTTATATATATTGTTTTTTTATATTTTTTTTTAGTTTTGTTTTTTTTTTTAACGTGAAGTGCAGAAACTATCAGAGAGCTAACTCAGCCCCTGCTGACGGTGGCTATTTTGACTGCAAACCAGACAAATGTCGCACAGAGATTTTTTTGATCTAGCTGTATACGTGAGAGCAAAAGACCTGGTTTAATTAAGTGACGTACAGAATGTGTTAACTGGACAGAAAATACGGATTGTGTTGAGTGGACAGCTGAACTGTGACACACAGAATGGTTCCACGCAGCTGTGTGAAATGGTTTTGTATCACTGAGATAAAACAACAAAAAAACTATGTTTTTATATATTTTTTTTATATATATATTTTTTTTAGATTTGTTTTTTTTTTCGAACGTGACGTGCAGAAACTATCAGAGAGCTAACTCAGCCCCGGCTGATGGTGGCTTTGTTGACTGCAACCCAGACAAATGTCTCACAGAGATTTTTGTGATCTAGCTGTATGAGTGACAGCAAAAGACCTGGTTTAATTAAGTGACGTACAGAATGTGTCACCTGGACAAAAAATACGGATTGTAGTGAGTGGACAGCTGAACTGTGACACACAGAATGGTTCCACACTGCTGTATGAAATGGATTTGTATCACTGAGATAGAACAATAAAAAAAAGGGGTTATATATGGCGATAGCTGCACTACTAGTGCCAGCCAGCCAGCCAAGCCAGGAGACAAAAAAAAAATTCTTGTAGCCCTTAGAAGGGCTGTTGGGTTCTTGTGAGATCACTCCTGCCTAACAAAGAACTAAATGCAGGCCCTAACACTCTCCCTGAAACGCAGTAGCTCTATCCCTAACGACATCCAGACAGCATCTGAGCCGAGCACCACGGGCAGTCACTAGTATATTCCAGGGTCACCTGCTCAGGCCAGCCAACCCCTGCTATCGACATGTAAGGGCCCCACGTGATGCTGGGTGTACCGCAGAGTCTCCTGGCTTGTGATTGGCTGAGTTTATAGGCGCCAAAAATGCACAATGCAGAAGTTGCCATTTCCTCGAGCATGGAGAGATACTCGTCCGAGCAGCGAGCACTTACGAGTACCGTAATACTCGAACGAGCACCAAGCTCGGACGAGTATGCTCACTCATCTCTAGTGTTAATCAATCCTAATAGTGGCTAAAAGAAAAAAAAACAGGGGACCTACAGACATGAATGTGGACTGCTGTTTGCTTACTATCATTTTCTTCATGGCATCTTTCCATTATAGAGGAGGTGATGTGAAAATGGCGGAAAAAAACAGCAATAGTTAGAACATGCTGCATTTTTTAAAAAGAAGCCAGAGAGATTTTAAAAAAGACACCTAATGAACGAAAATTTTGGAGGAAAAAAATGCATGTGTGTCCTGCTTTTCACATTTGCCATAGGTCTTCAGTTAACATCTGGAGCTGGCATTTGTACCACAAAAAAATACACCAAAAAATGGAGGCACAAAATCATAATGAAAAACAGTAGCCAAAATATGTGTCAAAGCAGCCTAAAGGGATGTTTACACAGTGTTTTTTTAAGCAGAATTGTGGCGCGGACGAAATTTCATTGAAAACCCACTGACATCCGCGTCCTCTATGCCTCCCATATATCTCAATGGAAAGCAACGCTGAGGATCGCTCAAATTCTCAGCCAACCTAAGGACGGACATGATCATGGCATCTGAGAATAATAGTGAGGACTTCCAGGGGTTAATCCTTTTAAAAAAACAAAATAAATAATATTCATCTTATCCATTTGTGCGCAAAGAGGCTTGATCTTGATTGAAGATCTCACCCAAAATCTCGCACGGTGCGTGATGACATCATCATGCTGGCCGACGTGGTGACATCATATGTCACCGTGCACAAGATTTTGCGCAGGATCTTCAATCAAGATGGCCATGGTGGCCTCTTCACGCTCAAATGAATGAGGTGAGTATGCTTGTTTTTTGTTTTTTTTTTAAGTCCATTTTGAATACTTCAAGTCGCTCAACCCCAATAGGCACATCACCTCTGTAGCCTAGAAGAGAGATCCAATGCAGCAGCTCTGAAGTGGAAGGGGATTGAACCAGTGAGCATAGATTGAACTTCAGTTATTTGGTCAGTTATTTTTATGAATGGATCCGTTCTGCAATTTTGCTGAAAGGGTGTGGACCCATTTATTTCAATGGGGATGCAAAGGATGCGGAAAGTACACCGCGTGCTGTCCGCATCCATAGTTCTGTACCGTGGCCCCGCAAGAAAGATAGATTAAGTCCTATTCTTGTCTGCAATCGCAGACAAGAATAGTCATATCTATCATAAAGCTAGCCATGTGTGGTCTACAAAATGCTTAATGCACACGGCCGGTATCCTTGTTTTTTTATGGAACCGCAAATTGCGGACTGCAAAACACTTACAGCTGTCTGAATGAGCTCGAACTGATGGAAATAACTGACCCAATAACTGAATTGTGAACTCAGAACTAAGGGCCCTTGCAGACAAGCGTGAGACTCGGACGTCTCCCGCATCGCGGGCCCTGGCTTGAACTCCCGGCACTGAACGGGGTTACATAGCATTATACTGATTTATGATGCTATGTAACCCTTACAGTTCTGGAACAGTGTTGGATAACACTAACAGCATTATGTTAGTGTTATCCAACACATTCCAGAACTGTAAGGGTTACATAGCATCATAAATCAGTATAATGCTATGTAACCCAGTTCAGTGCCGGGAGTTCAAGCCAGGGCCTGCGATGCGGGAGACGTCCGAGTCTCACGCTCGTCTGCAAGGGCCCTAACACATTCTCTGTCTTTAATGAAGATTAGCTGGCTACAGAGATAGTGGTATGTCATTTTTATAAGATTGGGGGTATTAAATTTAAAAAAATGGTGCTGTTTCTGGGGAAAAATAGATCTTTTTTTCCCATATAAGCAATGTGACATTTTTTTGTAAGTGTCCATTCCACCTAAAACTATTAAATTAAGTAAAAAAACAATCACATAAATTGAGTTTTCAATTTGCACTAAACTATTTTTTAGCTTATAGTTGCAAAACCAAATAGCCAGACAGCAGGAGATATTTTTCTAGTAACAGAATCTGTCATTTTGGCATAAACTGCAGTAAATTACTATATGTTGGCACAGTTAGGATTGTAGTCGATCCAATTACTTAGATATTCTACTCCGGATGCAATTTTGAATGTAAAATGAAACTTGGAATATACACAGTACATGTTTATCGAGCTGTAAACGATTGGTAACTGCTGGACTATATATTAAAAAGTGCAGGTGTAATCTTTTACATTTATCACTCTGTGTTTCCCATTTCATATTAAGTTATTTATACTGTTCTGGTCATGAAAACAAAATACAGATTAACAATTAGATTTTATGGAATTGGTTTAGCAGTCTAGATACCAAGTCCCGATTATCCTTCTGACACCATATACCTTATCCCACCCTTACAGATTACAGAAAGGTTCTCATTTACCAAAACATATTAACATAAAGGCTGTCCTTGTTACTCACGTCAACCAGAGCTAAGCCTGAGCCTTCTAGGCTGAGGACTTTGCCACATACTTCAAACAAAAGTTTGACAACATCAGAAAAATCTTCAGCCTACAGTCCCCACAACCCCTATACAAGTTTTCAGTCCTCTTCATCCAAATCCCACTTCTCCACCATTACAGAAGAAATATTTTCCACCCTACACTCCAAATCACATCTTACCCTTGACCCAATCTCATCCCACCTCATCAGCAACCTTGTTTTAAACATGCTTTCATCACACCCATCCTCAAAAATCCTTCCCTTGACCCATCCTCTTTGTCTACCTGTCACCCCATATCACTACTACCATGCCTCAAAGCTACTTGAAGTAATGTCCACCTTGAACGGTTCTCCCACCTCTCTTCCTGTTCCCTCTTTGACTATCTACAATTTGGCTTCCAATTCTACCAATCAACTGCCCTTACCAAAATCACCAATGGCCTGCTTGCACACCACCTTATTGTCATATACCCTCTCTGTTGGTGTCTACAAGGCTACATCCCATGGCTTTCGGTATCACTTCTATACTGACAACATGCAAATTTACCTCTTTAGTCCAGATATCACCTCTTTAATATCCAGAATCTTGCAAAGCCTATTCACCTATTTGCTTTGCCCTCCTTCTAATCCTCTTCATTTCTAAAACGTAACATGGAGAAAACAGAATTTATCATCTTCTCCATCTCACTCACCCCCCCCCCAACAAACCTAGCTATCACAGTCAATCGCTGCACACTCTCTCTCTCTCTCTCGTCAACCAAGCCTTGATTCTGCTCTGTCCTTCAAACTGAACATCCAAGCCTTTCAACCTCCTGCCACCTCCAACTCAAAAATAATTATTGGATATGCGCATTCTTCAACCAGGAGTCTGCAAAAATACTTATCATCTCCCACTTAGAGTACTGTAACATCTTCCTTTGTGGGCAACCATATAGCACTCTTGCACACCTCCAATCTATCCTTAACTCTGCTGCCCAACTAATTCACCTATCTTCCCATTACTCCTCTGCTATTCTCTCTGCCAATTACTTCACTGGTTCCCCAGTGCCAAGTGAATCCAGTACAAAACACTAATTATGAATTACAAAGCCATCGACAACCTGTCCCCTCCATGCATCTGTGACCTGATCTCCTGGTACCTTCTCCCATACAAAATCCCTGATCCTCATAGGACATTCTTCTCTACTCTGCTCTTATCTGCTCTTTCCACAATCACCTTCAAGATTTCTCCATACTGTGGAATTCTTTAACACAACATATCAGATGCTCAACTATAGTGGAAACCTTTAGAAGAAACCTAAAAACCCCACCTCTTCAGACAAGCCTGTGTGAGCAGGTTTTCCCTCACCCATTGTATCCTTCCCTTATCCCTTGTAGATTGTAAGCCCTCACATGTACAGCCATGGAGTGAATGGCACTTTAATTGTAAATAGTAATAATAAAGTGCTCCTGTGCAATAGAACAAATGCCTGGTGCTCTCCATCTAAGGGGGCTGAGCAATAGCTATGGGACATGGCATGATCGACAGAAGGAATGTCATGCCTCATCAGTGAATAATGGACTTTTATGCTCATGTGACTGAAGGGTAAAATGGGGATCATAGCCACATAGAAAGCTAGGTGTAATTTGTAAGTCAATTGTATTGTTAAGACACTTTCAATGTTCTGATTTCTTTTCTGACTATATAACCCATTTAAACTATTTAAGAAAAATGAGAGCTGTGCTAATATTTTTTGCATTGAGAACCAAGGCCATTTTTTCTCCATTTTTAATAAACCAGGCCTAATTTTGCAACATTATTGGCTGATTTAGTAAATCTCCAGTTAACAGTGTTACCTAGGAGATAGATCTGTTGAGGAATAAGCAAACATTTATGTAAGCCTCAATTAAATACACTCTAAACAACGTTGTGCTGAAGATGTTTTTAGATTGGCTCTGTATACTGAGGTATAACATGCAGAATAAGAACTTATCGTATTATGGATTTCACAGCAATAACTATACCTCCCTGACAACTGAACATGTAAATCTGCATGTTGCAGCATAAAGGGATTTTCCACTAAAATATTTAGCATGATATGTCAGGAAAGTGTGATCTGTGAGGTTTTAGCTGCTGGGATTCCCACATACTGTATCTTAAGAGCCATTGATTCTCAGTTACTGTAGCTTTATTGAAGTTAATGGGATTTATGGAAACCACTGAAAGTTTCATAACTTCAAATAATTTCAATCAAGAGTGGCCATCCATGCATGGCTACCATTTCAGCAACAACAGGAATTAGAACTATTTGAAATGATGAAAACTAAGGACATGTATATTGAGAAATAGTCTGATGCAAAAGAAAGCTGAATATAAAAAGTATTTAACAACCTTTCAAATATTCTTGTATTGCTCTATAGGACAATAATAGAATGTAAACAAAACATTTAACAGGGTGGTCCAGGATACAGATATTCATGGTCTACTCTCAGGATACATAATTAATATCAGATTGGAAGGGGTCTGACTTTTGGAACCCGGCCAAACACCTGTTTGGAGAGGTCACATTTTCAATGCGAGCTCTGTGGCCTTTTCATTATTCACCTGCATGCCAACTATCTTACTAAAGGGTCCTTTTCACAGGCCGAGAATTCACCAGATAATTGCTAACGAGCGTTCATATGAACACTCGTTAGCGATTATACGGCGGTGTAAAGGTTACCCGCCGATTACCCAATGAATAAGCAAAACTATTGTTCATTGGGTAAATGGATTTTTTGTGTAGGTAACTAAAGATCCCTTTGATGGGTCAATTCAGCAGGCAATTGTCAGGAAGGAAGTATTCCTTCCCGGAAAGCGCCTGCTCATTCATGAAGGAAACCACTGTATTTACATGCAGCAATCTCCTCCACAGTATGGGGAGGAGCGATTGCTAATGCCATCTATCGTCCCCATACAGACTCGTTTGCCAGCAGCAAAGTGTATTTAGACAGCACGAACTGCTGCCCATAAACATCGATTTAGGTGCCAGCACAAACAATGCAATTACCCGACAAACAAGTTAATCGCTCCAGATAATTGCTAACAAGCATTCCTATGAACGCTTGTTACCGCTT
This sequence comes from Rhinella marina, assembly GCA_900303285.1. Taxonomy (NCBI): domain Eukaryota; kingdom Metazoa; phylum Chordata; class Amphibia; order Anura; family Bufonidae; genus Rhinella; species Rhinella marina. The sequence goes on from ONZH01013702.1 coordinate 185,135, forward strand.
AACTGACTGATTCTCGGTTCGTGTAAAGAGACTTTTAATCATTGTTTAACAGCAGCAGAATGTGCTGTATAAACAGCCTCTGCTGCCAGCAAACAACAAGTCTGTACGAGCAATAGCATTAGAGATCATTCCTCTCCATACTGTGAAGGAGATTGCTGCATGCCAGGAAGGAACGCTTCCTTCTTGACAATCTCCTGCAAAATTGGCCCTTTAGTAGCAGCAGGTAGGATATTGCATCCTCATCCTAATCAAGTGAAAGGGAAAAGACTACAATATCCTGCCCTGCCAGCAGCAGTAAATGACTTGCAGGTAGACAGACCCATGTATAAAATGAAGAGGCCACAGGGCTTGTAGAAGTACCACAGCACTTTCAAATGATGATCGGTTTCAGTGACAACAGTCAGACTCCCACTCTTGATATTAAAGGCCTTTCCAGAGAACAGGCCATCAATACTCTGAACCCAGAAACCCCTTCAATGATCTGTTTCCATCAGAAAGCTTCCTAAATTATTGCTAGGGTCCATTCACACGATCGTGTGAACGGGTCTGCATCTATTCCGCAATTTTGCGGAATAGATGCGGCCCCGTTCACTTCAATTGCCGGCATGGGATCTTGCCGAGCTGCGGCTCCACAAGAAAAAATAGAACATGCCCTATTCTTGTCCACAAGAGCGGACAAGAATAGGCATTTTGAACAGGGTGCCGGGCCGCTGTTTGGTATCCGTGGTATTGCGGATCCACATTTTTGCGGTTCCGCAATACCACAGCCGTCTGAACGGCCCCTTAGAATGACAAAATAAGGAAGGAAATCTATGATGATGATGTTGACAAGTGATGCTAAGGAAAAGTGCACGAGTTGTCTAATCAAGTTGCAGTTTTTGGACTATAAAGTAGAATCGTTTTCACACTTGATGTTAGCCAAATCAATACCAGCTCTGTCTTGTCTGCTTCCTCCTGGTAAAATGGAAAAAGTCCTGGCACAGGGGTCGCTTACCAATAATGAAAAGGCATGATATGCTATTGTATACAATAACATCTACTAAGGCAATATGTTTCATCACTGGAATAGCAACTTCATCATGCCATACAGAGAACAAGGCAGAAATGCTTATAAAGACATCCACAAAGCGGGAAAGTCAAAAGTAAGGGTCAAAGTTCAAAGAGGCATCATGTTACACATAGGATAAAAGTAACACAGACCACTGACGATCAACATTGCAGCATTAGTTCCACACAGTGTTTTTGATAACACATAGTGGTTTATAATACGTATTCATTTCATGATAAAAGATGAGGAATATGAGAAAAACTGGAAAAGTTTTAAAAAAGTGGGTAATTCTATTAGGAGTAATCCTAGTATGGGGAATGAACCCAATGTACCATGGTGGACCAGAGGACACAACACAGGGTAGGGTGGGTGTGGGGCAAGAAGGGATGGGGAGTGGGAAGGAAGGGAGAGGAATTGTACCTAGGGATGAGGGACAATTAAAAAGAGGTATCAATAGTTTTGTTAGCCCATTAGAGTGCTGTATTGACTTCTCATAGATCCAGAAGGCTTCACGTTGTTTTCATTTTTCTATCCGATTTAAGGTTCCTACAGGGACCTGATCAATAGGGATAGAAGTGATGGAATCATTTGAGCAGTTTTGCATTTGGGCAGTGTCTAGAAACACTGGGCCTAATTCATCATTAATATATGCCAGAAAAAGTTGCAAACTACACTTGCCCTAGAAGAGGCTTGATGAGGTTGGGAAGTGAAAAGGGCCAGTGGGACAGCAAATTAATCTTTTTTTACACCAGTTTTATGGAATAGAAGAAGACTGACATCAAGATTTTAGTTCAGGAGAATGGACTTCCAGAGGGCGCACATAATTTATGATGAGGCGTAGGCCTCATTTTAAATTAGGCATGGCCTGCACAAGTGTTGTTTCCCTCATCACTTTCTCTAAAAGGGGGCGTGGTGAGGGTGGGAAGGGGCCAGCAGTCACGCCACATTTATCTTTTTTTACGCCAGCTTTCTGGAATAGAAGAAGACTGAAATCTAGATTTTAGTTCAGGAGAACAGACTTTCAGAGGCCACACTTAATTTTCCAGGATTTTACTACTGATGACCTATCCTCAGGATAGGTCATCAGTATCTGATCGGTGTTTGAGAAGGTACCGGCACTTGTGTAAGCGTTGCTACCTTCTTGCAGCTTACCAAGCACAGCACCGTACACTGTACATCGGCTGTGCTTGATATCGTGCTTGAATGGGGTTGAAAGGCTCCTAGGCCGCGTGACCGATGAACGTGACGTCACTGGCCTAGGAAAAGCTAAGAAAAGGCCACGGCGCTCACAGGAGCACTAGTGCCTTCTCAAACAGCTGATCAGCAGGGGTCCCGGATGTCGGACGCCCACTGATCAGATACTGATGACCTATCCTGAGGATAGGTCATCAGTAGTAAATTCCCTAAAACCCCTTTAACATTTTAGAAATCATTTAAATTAAAGTAAGTAATCAATATACTCTCTTGCAATATTCTATGCAAATTTCTAATTTAGCCTAGTAGTTCACAGCATAGTTTCTGACATACTACCAACAGAGATGAATCATGTGGCACTATACACTTAGCAGCCAAACATTACACGTGTTTTCTCATGGGACTGATCGTTGCAGATGCTAAAGCTGTTAAACTTTCCAATTACATCTGAATTTATCTTCATCCCCTCAACAATCCTGTTCAAAACATAGGAAAAATGAGTAAAAATGCTCATTTATATATTTCACAGTTTGGTCAGGTGCTGAACATTTACGCGAACCTTGTTTCATGTACAACCAACTCTGTTAACATAGAATAAAGGTAAGAAGAAGAAGGAATTTGCCGTGGACATCTGCTTGACGTATAGCGTACTGAGATTTGGAAGTCTCTTAACAAAACAAACAGTGGTTTCCACATTCCCCAGCAGAGAAGACTGTTTAACCTGCTTGCTGATCTTGTAGGATTTTCACTGTTTTTGGGCTGGAAGTATGTCAAAGGGAAAACGACCACTGAGATTTATAACAGTTAATTTATGTCTGTGGCTTTAATACAAGTTCCTGGAGTTGTCCTGCTTGCAGGGGGTAGTATTTTTCTTCCTGTACATTCTTATTGTCAGACTTTATGATAGCATCACATCTTGTGAGATCATTTATGGCTTAACATGTCCAGGTCCTGCCAGGCCATTTATTACAGTGGGACATCAACACCTCTAATGAAATCACTTGTTTCTTTTTGAATTCCAAAACCGTAGGAGGTGAAATTATCTATTTATATATAACTTTGTAGACTTCAGTGTAAGTTGCTTTTAAGTAGCTTACTTATCTTGGTAAATATAAAAAAAATCGTAAAAATTAAAAAAAAAAAAATTACCTTTACATAAAAGTCCCATAAAGGTTGTAAAAAAAACTAAATTCATCTTTGTTTCATTTGTATCCGTTAATGTGAGAGCTGGGTGTTGACCATGGTGGTTCACATTAATGTACCCATTAGGCTCCTTACCCAACTTTTCTAAAAATCCTGAAAAATATATCTGAGTTTATCTGCAGTGATAAATCCTCACTCCTGCATCACACATAACTAGGTTGATTTGCCTTTCTGGGTTTATAGAAAGCTGGTTGAAATTTAATGTATTGGTGATAGTCATGGGTGATCGATTTGTCTCATCAACCAGAGTTTCACACCTGTGAGGGACTGTCCACGTAGCTGAAGATGCTCCCCTGCCACTTGATAGACAGAGCTTAACATCTCAGCTGGCCCTGACACTCTTGAGTCTAAGCTGAGGTGCAAGCGAAGAGGCTCTGCTTCTGCTTTCAGAGCAGCCACTGATCCTACGCTGCTATCCAAAGGTGTATCAGCGCATGCAGAGTTGCTGCTCCAGTAGTGGAGGCAGAAACAAGTGTCCAGTCTTGTCAATCAAATGGTAAGGGCAGCATCTTCAGATGTGGTGACACCACCTAACAGGTGTAGAGCTCTGGTTGATGAGATGAATTGATACATAAGAATCAATTCATTCATCTCTAATTAATGGCTATATTGGTTGCCACCTAACCAGGGTCATATTTATACAGGATGAAGTGGTAGTAGTTGCACTCAGGTATTAAAAAAGTCACTTATGATTGGCTGTATAAGATTTGCTTTTGGGTCCAGGACCTTCAAGTTATGCCTCTGAACCTAGTTTTCCCAAAGGCATATATAACTAAACTGCTTAAAAGAATTTAACAACTTGATAGTAAAGAGATTATATTTACAGATTTTTTTCGACATTGGGAATTTATGAAATAATTTTTTATAAAAGAGAGAAAATATCAGCAAAGAACACTAAAATCCACACATGGAGCAGTAGTTAAATTTCGACTTGGGTTTCTTGAAATGTTTCCCTATAAATTGAGAATAATACAGTAAATGCTTGGAATAGCTCAGGCTACCAGTAGGGTCTTTTCCTGCCATCAGTGAACTTGTCTTGACCTTGTTTCCACCGGGGCCTATTAAAATTGAGTCATGAGGCAGAAGAGTTATATTCAAGTGTTGGTGAAACATGTGTGGTCTCTAAAAGTAGCAGATTTAACTGAATCTGAGGACATAATATTTGAAAATAAATGTGATAAAAAATAATAAATAAATAAATAAATAAATAAAATAACCGGTTGTGATAAGATAAACTGAGTGATATACTATTATAGGTATGATATATATATATACAGCTTCCCAGTGCATTCGAATACTTTTATTAATGCATGTAATTTATTTGAGAATTGAGAATTTAAATTTTAACCCCTTCTCAGTATGTATGGTAGATGTTGAGTCTTAAAGATGGACCTTGCGCTATTGTCACCTGTTACCTGCTGTTTTTTACAGTAGACATCCAGTGGCAGAGTCTATGATTATAGACAACTTCGTTGTCTGGAAAAGAGGCATGCAAGCTAATCTCCTTTCTAAAAGGAAAACTGAGTATTTCATACAAATATATTTCATACTGAGTATTTCTGGCTAACTACTCTTTAAAAGTTGAGCAAAAAAAATGTAATTGACTGGCTTAGAGATCTTGTTTAAGGTATTGTTTCTCCTTATGGAGGGAGCAGAGTATGCATGAAGAGTATTGTGGGTGATCCCACAGTTAGGAAAGCTAATTTGAATATCTTTCCTAGAAACCCAGAGGGGTGTTGCCTGGCCTACAATACTGTGCACGCTTACTATGCATACTAGGCAGGCTCGGACTGGCCCACCGGGGAGCCTGTGAAATCCCTGGTGGGCCCCTTGCCTGCACGCTATTTCTAATCACAAGCGCCACTGCTTGTCAGCGTAATAAGCAGTGCAGCGCTCACTACAGGGCCAGCAATGGCCATCAATGTTCAGCAAGTGGAGAGATGATTTCGGAGATCATCTCACCACTTGTCAACTTGTACGGCTGGGGCAGCACTGCAGGGCCCATCCTCTTCAACTGTGGGCCCCGCCTCCTGATCTGTCAGTGCGCGCATCATCACACTGATGATGCTGCACACACACAGAGCGGAAGCAGCCCTGCCACCTGCCCATATTCTGTAGTGCAGTGCAGAGCGCAGCGGCAGGATTGTGTTGACCAAGCAGACACGGGAAGAGTCAAAGAAGAGAAGCACAAGCAGATGTTCCAAATAAAGCAAGCTGAAAAGTATGCCCTGCTAGACCAGTCTCCTCCCAGCCTAATAGGTATTTAATGCTAAAAAAAAAAAAGTCAGCATATATACTCTCCTCCCCTCTGGAGACTACAATTCCCAGCATTTCCTGTCAGTTGAAGACCTTCAGGACCTGCTGGGAGTTGTAGTTTTCTTACTGTAAAATGCTGTACTCTTAGGGCCCGTTCCCTGCACGCATGACATATTTTGATGCTCTCAAAATCCACAATGTAATGTATACAGCAACAGAAACTGATGCGGTTTCTGTTCACTTTAGATGCCATCGATCAACTTGTGTCTTAGCTCCTTTGAATAGAACCAAGCAGCAAGGGACACCATGCGGACCTCCGCACTGCAAACTGCACTGCTGTTTGGGAAGCAGCCGCCACTGGACAGGGTTGCTAACCGAACCCCCCAGAATTTTCTGGACAGTCTGTAAAAATAGATGTTTTTTTTTCCTGTGTCCATGAAAAAAAATAGATGTGTTTGTGATTTTTTTTGAGGCTGGTGATACTTGACTAGATGATTTTGGTGGTAACTATCATCACTTCACAGCTCACAGTAAATGCTGGTGAGGAGGTTTATTAGTACAGAGATCAGTACAGAGATCTCTCCCATGATCTATTTATCCCCAGGACTGTGACTGTGACGAGGGGACATCCTCTGCGTCTGGAGGAAAGAAGGTTTGTACACAAACATAGAAGAGGAATTTTTACGGTAAGAGCAGTGAGACTATGGAACTCTCTGCCTGAGGAGGTGGTGATGGTAAGTTCACTAAGGCCCATTTCACACGGGCGATGTTTCCGCGCGGGTGCAATGCGTGATGCGAACGCATTGCACCCGCACTGAATCCTGACCCATTCATTTCAATGGGGCTTTTCACATGAGCAATGTTTTTCACGCAGCAGTTCGCCGTTGCGTGAAAATCGCAGCATGTTCTATATTCTGCGTTTTTCACGCAGCCCTGGCCCCATTGAAGTGAATGGGGCTGCGTGAATAACGCATTGCATCCGCACACAAGTGCGGATGCAATGCGTGATTCACTGATGGTTGCTAAGAGATGTTGTTTGTAAACATTCAGTTTTTTTTCACGCGCGTGAAAAACGCATTGAAACGCTTCGCACCCGCGCTGAAAAAACTGAACGAACGTACGCAATCGCAGTCAAAACTGACTGCGATTGCGTGCGGATTGGTGCGGATGCGTGCGGATTTTCCTGAACGCATCCGGACCAAATCCGGACACGCTCGTGTGAAAGGGGCCTAAAAGAGTTCAAGAGAGGCCTGGATGTATTTTTGGAGGGTAATAATATTACAGGTTATAGTTACTAGAGAGGGGTCATTGATCCAGGGAGTAATTCTGATTGCCTGATTGGAGTCGGGAAGGAATTTTTTTTCCCTAAAGTGGGCAAAATTGGCTTCTACCTTACAGGGTTTTTTTGCCTTCCTCTGGATCAACTTGTAGGAAAACAGGCCGAACTGGATGGACAGATGTCTTTTTTCAGCCGTATAAACTATGTTACTATGTATTACACTATGGACATGGATAAGTTATAATTTTTATTGTTAATTATGGTTTTCCAATTTGTCCGTAATAAATGTTGGATGTTCGTGATTTTTTGATAAGAAAAATTCTGGCTGGCAAATTCTGCAGTTTGAACAGCCCAAACAAACCTCTATTGCTGTTGCCAACTAGAAGTCTATACAGTATACAACAACACGGTTGGATTTCTTGCGACTGCTGCGGCCATCCCATTCATTTCTATGGGATCCCCGCTACTCAAGGATCCTGGCTGCGACGGGTGTAACCCTAGCCTTAGACCGGTGCTAGTTACGCTGGCACCTCTACATAAGTTGACGGATTATAGATAGATAGTATAGCATTTACAGTCCATGGGCGGCACAGGAAAGTAAAACTCAAAGATCAAATAAAATTTCCATTTCATCCAAAAGATTAAAATCAAATCATAAAAATCAAATAAAAATCAAATAATAAAAATCAAACTGTATTTTATACAGGCCCGTTTCTATAGGCGGGCGAGGGGTGCGACCGCACGGGGCGCAGGTGTCTGGGAAGAAGAGGGGGGCGCTGCGCTGCCTTATATCTTCATACAGGCTGAGCTGCGCTGGGTTACTTAGCAACTCCGGCTCCTCCGGCTCACAGGTCTGCGCTGCCGTGTCCTGGCTGCCTGCAGCGTCAGGACGTACAGAGCGCTCTCTGACCTGACGCTGCATAAGGTCAGGTGACTGCAGCGCGGGCCCTGTGAAGAGGAGACAACAGGAGACCACCGGAAGAGGAGAGGAGCGGCTGAGAAGAAGAGGTAAGTTAATTTATTTTTTTTAAGTCTGATCTGAGGTCTGATAAGGGGGTCTGGATGGCTAATAAGGGTGTCTGAATGGCTAATAAGGGGGTCTGAATGGCTAATAAGGGGGTCTGAAGGGCCGATGAGGGGTCTGAAGGTCTGATCTGTGGTCTGGTAAGGGGGTCTGGATGGCTAATAAGGGGGTCTGAATGGCTAATAAGGGGGTCTGATGGGCCGATGGGGGGTCTGAAGGTCTGATCTGAGGTCTGATAAGGGGGTCTGATAAGGGAGTCTGATAAGGGAGTCTGAAAGGCCGATAAGGGGGGTATGAGGACTGATAAGGGGGGTCTGAGGACTGATAAGGGGGGTCTGAGGTGTGATAAGGGGGGTCTGAGGTGTGATAAGGGGTCTGATAAGGGGGTCTGATAAGGGGTCTGATAAGGGAGTCTGATAAGGGGGGTCTGAAGGGCTGATAAGGGGGGGTCTGAAGGGCTGATAAGGGGGTCTGAGGTCTGATAAGGGGGTCTAAGGTCTGATAAGGGGGTCTGAAAAGCTGATAAGGGGGGTCTGAGGTCTGATAATGGGGTCTGAAGGGCTGATAAGGGGGTCTGAGGTCTGATAAGGGGGTCTAAGGTCTGATAAGCTCAATAAGGGGGGTCTGAGGTCTGATAAAAGGGGTCTGAGGGCTGATAAAAGGGGTCTGAGGTCTGATAATGGGGTCTGTAGGGCTGATAAGGGGGGTCTGAGGTGTGATAAGGGGGTCTGAAAACCTGATAAGGGGGGTCTGAGGTCTGATAATGGGGTCTAAAGGGCTGATAAGGGGGTCTGAAGGGCTGATAAAGGGGGTCTAAGGTCTGATAAGGGGGTCTGAAAAGCTGATAAGGGGGGTCTGAGGTCTGATAAAAGGGGTCTGAGGTCTGATAATGGGGTCTGAAGGGCTGATAAGGGGGGTCTGAGGTCTGATGGGGGTCTGGTCTGAGGTTTTATACATGGGGGGGTTGGTCTGAGATGGTGGGGGTTCTGACATGAAGGTCTAATAGGGGTCTGACAGACGTCTAATGAAGGTCTGGTCTGAGATGGGGGTCTCAACTGAGGTTTGATATGCGTCTGATCTGAACAGTAAGGGGGTATTTTTTGTACTGGCACATTATCTGTGCGGTACCAGTATATTCCAGGGGACTGTTTCTACAGTATAGTTTTGGGGGGCACAGCGGGCACAGTATTAGAGGTGGCAAAATGGAATGTTCAGAAAGTGAGGAGGATGATTGAAAAGTAGGAAACTAAAATGTATGTTTGTCAAACTCTGCAGAGAGAAGAGATGGCTGAAAGAAATCATCATGGTGGTCTGGTCTGACAGGAGAAGATGAGGAAAGAGAACATCTACATCACAGAAGACGTCACTAGATGTAAGAGGTACATATGTGGAGCTGTATGTCCCTGTACGAGCGCTGCTTTCTCTGCTCTGTTTACCTGATCACCACTGCAAATGAGCAGGTGAACAAAAAAGAGAAAACATCATTTCATTTTTCACCTCAGGCAGCAGAAAAGCTAGAATCGGCCCTGCTGGTAGTTATACCCCTGTAGCATAGTATGCAGGGTGGCGGGGGGCTGTGCATAAGTCAGTGTTATTTGATTGGGGGGGTGGCACTTTTTTAATGTTCGCCCTTTTGTTAAAATTCCCTAGAAACTGCCCTGATTTTATATATATTATGGTAACATGGTGATAATGAGAGCTACACACTGGACATTACACTGCACAGTGCATGCCATAAAAAATCCATAGATTTACTTTCTTTCCCATGCCTTCGTGAAAAAAATGTAAAAGTTCACAATTCACACAATAATGGAAAACGACCGCCACACAGCCATTTTCAGCACCATTGCAGACTATGGGGCCATTCACTCATCTGTCTTTTAGCGACCATCAAAAAATAGTACATTTTTTAGTACTATTTTTTGTACGTTTAGATATTTTGATAGCCAGATGGACCACTTTAAAATCAATGGGCCAATTTTTAAGTGCCGTTTAGACAGAAGTGCACAGGTACATGAGTAAGTGGCACGGAAGGCAGGGAGTTAAAAAAATAGGGGCACATTAATTAAGGTAGATGTTTTAGACGCTGCTCTTAATAAATACAGTTTTGTTCTGCACTCTGTGTTGTGTGCTAAAGTGCGTATGTTCATGCACGTGAGGCCAAAAAATACATGTAATGAGTATTTATTTTTAAGGTACTGTTAGGGTGGGCCCCCAAAAATTAATTCCACTGGTGGGCCCTAGGCACCCCAGTCCGACACTGATACTAGGCCCTACACATACTAGGTTGAGAAAGTAGAATACTAGGCTGTCTCTCTTTTTCTTTCTTTTTCTCTCAATTCGAGCATATCTGATTCGTACCCAAAGCAAACTTTTTAAAAAATTTGATGAATCAGACCCAAAACGGATTTTAAGAACTCTTCATGTCCACTTTCCTATCCACTTTTCAAAACTGGAGTGAGTGATATAAAATGCAAAAAGTCACACGTGTTTTTGCTGAAATAACAAAAGCCCTAGTTCAGAAGCCAGATTTCTGGAGTGAATTTACTCCTTGGTATTCTGTGGTTAATCACTTCTTCGGACTTTTCTATTCAGCTTCATATTTAATTGTTCTTCAAATTTTTCAGCATTATGGTCCAATCAGGGCTACTTACACTGTCTACCTACACTTAAAATTAGTCATTTCCCCCTTAACAGGTTTCAGGACGGCGAAACAGATGCCTGTGCTGCGGGGCAGGGGAGGGAGAGGCGTCTCCCCTGCCTGTTCCTCTGATAGGCTGCAGGCCTAGTGCAGGGGCATATGGGGGCACTGGGGGGCATTTCTTACTGGCACATGGGGCACTGGGGGAATTTCTTACTGGCACATGGGGGCACTGGGGACATTTCTTACTGGCACACGGGGGCACTTCTTACTGGCACATTATTGGGGGGCACTATGGGGCACTTCTTACTGGCACATTATTGGGGGGCACTATGGGGACACTTCTTACTGGCACATTATTGGGGGGCACTATGGGGGCACTTCTTACTGGCACATTATTGGGGGGCACTATGGGGACACTTCTTACTGGCACATTATTGTGGGGCACTATGGGGACACTTTTTGCTGGCAAATTATTGGGGCACTTCTTACTGGTATATTATTGGGGTGCACTATGGGGGCACTTCTTACTGGCATATTGGAAGCATTATTACTTCTGGGGCACAGTGGGACATTAGTACTGTTGGGGGCACTATTACTAACAAGTGCACTCTGGCAGAGAATTATTAGTTGGGACTTTGGGGAGCACTATTACTGTGGGGGCACCCTGGCACAGTATCAGCAAAGCACAGTTATTTCTGGGGGACGTTATGTTTTCACTATTACTGTCAGGGTCACTATTTGCTGGGCGCAGTTATTTTAGGACACTGTGTGCCAATAATTATTGAAGGGCACTGTCTGTGTGGTACTAGTGGCACAGTACTGGGGGTGGTAGGTTTATTTGTCCAGAAGACAGGAGAATGATGGAAAAGTAGTAAACTAAGATTTTTTTCTGTCAAACTGCAGAGATGGGAAATGGCTGAAAAATGGCGTCTGATCTGAAAGGAGAAGATGAGGAAAGAGAACGTTACACTGGATGTAAGAGGTATGGGGAGCTGTATTAGGCTACATTCACACGAGTGTTGTGTTTTGTGGTCTGCAAATTGCGGATCCGCAAAAAAACAGATGATGTTCCGTATGGCATCCATTTTTTTTTTTGCGGATCCACTGTAACAATGCCTAGGAAAAGGAATGGACATACAGATGCGGACAGCATACAGTGTGCTGTCCACATTTTTTGCTGGCCCATTGAAGTGAATGGGTCCGCATCTGAGCCTCAAAATATGCGGATCGGAGGCCTCAAAAACAGCTGTTGTGTAAATGTAGCCTTACCCTGTATGTTCTGTAGTGATATACATAATGTTAGGAGGGAAAGGGTTAGGGTGAGAATTTGGCATGGGGGGGGGTTAATTTTTGACTTGGCCAGCAGAAAAGCTAGGTGCACCAGCACTCAGGGAATGGGGGGGGGCAAGCTGAACTCTTGCACCAGGGCCCATAAGCCTTTAGCTACGCCCCTGCTATAGGATCATGATCACGGTTTTGTGCAAAAGCTGTTCTAGGAAGGACTGACTGCCACTGCTCCTGAAAGCAGCGCCGGTTTTAGACAAAATGTGGCCCTGGGCGAAATTAAAAGTGTGGCCCCATATTCTTAAGTATTGTATAAACAGACACATTTATTCACTTCCATAAATCTAAACAAATACAGTAATGTAAAACGTTTTAGACGCCGGTCTTGGTAAAGCCCTTGCTCTGGCGGTGGATCTGCTGGAGTTATGAAGAGGCGGCAGTCTCCACATAATTTCTGTGCATCCAGCGCCACTTCTAAATGTAATCCAGCTTCCTAACAGGGAAAACTGCAGATTGTGGCACAACGGTTAGAAATCTGCACCTGAAGTATGTCTAATCTAGGCGTATTTCAGGTTAAGGCTTCATTCACACGACCGTATGTGTTTTGCGGTCCGCAAATTGCGGATCCGCAAAAAAAACGGATGACGTTCCGTATGGCATCCGTGTTTCCGTTTTTTTGCGGATCCATTTTAACAATGCCTATCCCTGTCAGCAAAACGGACAAGAATAGGACATGTTCTATCTTTTTTGCGGAACGGACATACGGACATACGGAAACGGAATGCACACGGAGTACCTTCCGTTTTTTTGCGGACCCATTGAAATGAATGGTTCCGCATACGGTCCGCAAAAAAAACGGAACGGACACGGAAACAAAATACAGTCGTGTGAATGAAGCCTAATAAATCGCCCCTATAGTTTTCATTGTTTTGAACAAATAGAATTGAAAATAAATCAAACAATAGCCTGTACACAGAACTGAAGGGGTTGCTCAATTCTGGGGGAAGGGGACGGTTGGACAGACCTGCCAAAGAAAGCATACTTATCTGCTTAATGAGGCTGGCACCTGCTGCTCTGGACCCTGGATGTCATCATCCATTTTGACGCTGCCTGCAGCCAGTCGCATGCCGCAGTGATGACCTGCTCCTGGTCACGTGGCGCAAGGGAAGAGGTCGACAGGACTTTCTTTTCTATTTAACGGAAACCAGAACGGATCCGTTATGCTGCCAATAGACTTCAATTACAGAATGAAGGATCAAAACGGAAGGCCTCTAAAGGTTTCTGTTTTGAATTCCACCTTACGAGATCCGTTATTTTCTGTTATAACCATAAGCAATAACGGAATTCATAACAGTGATGTGATCCCGTCCTAAATAGAAAACAAAATCCCACGGCGCTCCCAAATGTTGTTCAAAAGTAGTGTTCTTTAATCACCAATGCGACATTTCAGGACTTTTATATGATACTTATTTTTATACTACTTAAGAATAGTCCTGGTAAAGGACTGAAACGTCGCATTGAACAACTTTTAGGAGTGCCAAGGAATTTTTTTTCTACATAGATCGATAATAGATAGATAGATAATAGATATATAGATATGAGATAGATAGATAGATAGGATATAGATAGATAAATAGGATATAGATAGATAGATAGATAGATAGATAGATAGATAGATAGATAGATAGATAGATAGATTATAGATAGGAGATAGATAGATAGATAGATAGATATGAGATAGATAGATAGATAGATAGATAGATAGATAGATAGATAGATAGATAGGAGATAGATAGATAGATAGATATTGGTTAGAAAGATAGATAGATAGATAGATAGATAGATAGATAGATATTGGTTAGAAAGATAGATAGATAGATAGATAGATAATGAGATAGATGGATAGAGATAGATAGATAGATAGATAGATAGATAGATAGATAGATAGATAGATAGATAGGAGATAGATATGAGATAGATAGATAGATAGATAGATATTGGTTAGAAAGATAGATAGATAGATAGATAGATAGATAGATAGATAGATAGATAATGAGATAGGAGATAGATGGATAGATAGAGATAGATAGATATTGAATAGATGGATAGATTATAGATAGGAGATAGATAGATATGAGATAGATAGATATGAGATAGATAGATAGATAGATAGATAGATAGATATTGGATAGAAAGATAGATACATACATAGATATTGGATAGAAAGATAGATAGATAGATAGATAGATAGATAGATAGATAATGAGATAGGAAATAGATGGATAAATAGATAGAGATAGATAGATATTGAATAGATAGATAGATAGATAGATAGATAGATAGATAGATAGATAGATAGATAGATATACAGACATAGATAGACAGATAGATATGTGATAGATAGATATACAGACATAGATAGATAGATAGATAGATAGATAGATAGATAGATATACAGACATAGATAGACAGATAGATATGAGATAGATAGATGATAGATAGAAAGATAGGCAGCAAATAGTTAAAAAAAAAACAGTGTGTGTGGGGGCTGGGAGGGAGAGGACAGGTCCTGTATATCCAGCACAGAATGGAGAGGGGCTGGCAGCAAATATGTCAGGTCAAGAGAGGGGGGCCTTCTGAACTCACCAGAGACCCAGTGAACCGCGGGAGCAGGCTGGAGGAGGCCATCACAGTGCAGTGCAGGGCCTCCATTGAGAGAGAGGAAGGGGCGGAGCCAATTCATGTCATTGTCAGTGGAGCTGGTGCTGCAGCACCCAGCTCCTCACTAAAATTGAAGGATCGTGCCTGCTACAGTGGGCGGGAGACAAGGGACCAGTCTGTGCTCTCCTCAGGTGCGGCCACCTAATCTCTTCTACAAATTACATCTGTCTGGGCAGCTCAACAGGGGGCCCCACTCAGGGATGGGGGCCCTGGGCAATTGCCCTGTTTGCCCCCCCCTAACGCCAGCCCTGCCTGAAAGGCTTGGTAAAATTGAATGGATTCAGTGTGTAGTTTATGCCACCCCACTACTACTACTTGTGAAGTGCAATAAATACCTATAAAAACTGCCAGACTGCTTTATAGAAAAATAGATTTTTATTTATTTCCTTTGTTTCTCTATTCCTATAGCTAAAACAATATCTAAAATCATCTGTAAAGGTTCTCAATTATCTAGGTCATGTTATATCAATAGTAGTAAGTCAGAGCAACTAGACGTGTTGCATGTTTTCTTGGAGATGTTTCAATAGTCAGCTGACTGGCTTTCTCAATTAGAATGCCTTTTGCGAGAATTCAGAAGAATGGCACAGAAGAGTCAATATCTGCGGTCAGACCTCAGCTGTGTACCTACATCTTAAAGAGAAAGGACACTCGTTTGATGACAGAAAGGTTTGTACCTTAGACACAGAGGAGGAGTGGTTCAAAACAGCTTGAATAGAGGTGGAGGGGTGCAACATCTATTGTCTGCCACTTACAATGCAGCTCTAACACCTCTCCATACCTAATAGCTCCTGTCATACAAATGCAATCAACATTTTACCTCCATGACAGAAGTACAAGTACTGTACACAGTATTTAATCAGGGAAATTTTTCTTACAAGTCATTCTAATTAAGTAAGCCAGTCGGATGACTAGCAAAACTTTAAAGAAAAAAATACAAGTCCAGTTGCTCTGATTTATTACTGATGAAATATCTAAAATCATGTAAAATCACACTAGGCACTAGGCCTAATAATAGGTTCACACTTACTGTTCTGTACAGGTAACTTTTCAGTACTATTTGATTGTCATCACAGGCAGGATTGCAATGACTGTTACTTTTGTATAGCTAACACAGGATCCACCATTCATAATAACTGATTTCACAGCTTATCTACCCCCTCAACCTCTGCATAGGTCACAGAACATGCCTAGAAAACTCTCTCATAGAAGTCATTGAGGTCCCCTGCTGTCCAGTGCAACTATGGGCTATGTTGCTGCTCTCAAAAAACAGGAAGATCTGTCATATTTTAGGCCTAGTAGCAAGTATTAAAATGGCTTGATTTTATAACTATTATTAAATATAGATAGGGACATGGAAAGAATTCTAAAAAAAAATGTTTAACATAAAAACTGGATTTAACCCCTTCTCGACAGCTGCTGTATATATACAGTGCAGCAGGAAGTAATTTCCTGACCTGCTCGATCAGCAGCAAGGACCTGGCTGTTCCTGATAGCTAAGCCCCTGCTTCATCCACCGGCGGTGGTGAAAACACAGATGCGGGTTCATTAACCCCTTGTATGCCACAGTCAACACTGACTGCGGCATGTGCTGTGTTTGTGGAGGGAGAGGGCTTTCTCTCCAAACCCAATGGGTCACAGCGCTGTGGAGACAAGGACCTGATTGCTAAAATAGAAGCTTGATGCCTTCCACAGGCATCAGAGCCTGCCATCTGTGGAAGCCTATGAGATCCATCCCCTTGGCTGGGTCTAGTAGGCACTCTCTCAGTGTAAAAGCTGACAGGCAATGCAATATATTGTAATACACAATGTATTGTAATGCATTGTAGAGGGGTTAGGACTAGAGATGAGCGAGCACTAAAATGCTCAGGTGCTCGTTATTCGAGACAAACTTTTCCCGATGCTCGGGTGCTCGTTTCGAGTAACGAACCCCATTGAAGTCAATGGGAGACTCGAGCATTTTTTGCAGGGGACCAAGGCTCTGCCTAGGGAAGGCTGAGTGAAAACCTGGAAACATCAGAAAATGATGGAAACACCATGGAAATGGACAGGAAACAGCAGGGGCAGCATGCATGGATGCCTCTGAGGCTGCCTAATCCCACCATTACCCCAAATTATCCTGCAACAGCCTGGTGGTTACCCTCATGGCAATTGTGCTCACCCAGACCAAAAAGGCGAGGCACATGCCCATCACATGTTAGGGAAGCACCCAGCTAGGTGCAACGAAGGTCCATCACCCATGCCCATGCTG